>CABPSV020000105.1:0-29521 GCA_902459845.2 Hepatocystis sp. ex Piliocolobus tephrosceles
ATTTATTGTTCTTCGTTATTTTCTATGTTTTTTTACCCTATTTTATTAAAAAAAAAAAAAAAAAAAAAAAAAAAAAAAAGAGAGAGAACTAATTTTCTTATATTATTTTATCATAATCACCCGTATTTTTGAATCTCTAACAATGCAATGTGGGATCAAGTAATGATCCACGAAAAACAAAAAAAAATATATATATTTACAGGATTAGTAAAATTTGTTTTTATTTTTTCTGCTTTTTTCGTTTTTAAAATAAAATAAAAATATATAAAAAATAACAAAATAAAAAAAGTATTGATAAAATTATTTGTAAAATTATAAAGACTCGTATGTATCTTAACCAAACTAAGTTGAATAAACTAAAATAGGTTAACTGGCTTAAGACAATTCGAATAGGCTTTTTCATTTTATTATTATTATTTTTTTCTTTTGTACAAATTAATTTTTTTACTTCTACAATGTCTATACACGAATATATATAAAATATTGTACATATTATATATCTACGTACGCATTTTATAAAATAAAAATACATTTTCATAAATGCAAGAATTTACATTTGTAGTAATATTTTATCCTTTTTTTAAGTATAAAAGTGAATGTATATTTTACTTCACATATAAATTATATCTTAAAAAAAAAAAAAAAAAAAAAAAAAAGAAATCGTTTAAATGTGTAAATATTTATACGTATAACTTTATAATTACAAATATATTTTTATATTTATAAAACTTATGTTGAAACTAACCGTTTTTTATTAAAAAAATCACATACATACACACACATATATATATATATATATATATATATATTTTACACACACATACAAGCATAAGAAGTAAGTAGCCTAAACATGGAAGAGCCAAGATGTGATATTTTGTATGAACATATGAAATATGAACATAAAATAAAATTGATAAATGTGGCAAAAGAAATTTATAACAACATAAATAATAATAAAATAAATTCTTGGAGAACTGCTACAATTGCTTTACGAGACAAAATAAAAGACATATTTGATTCTAATGAAAAGGGGTGGCATATTATCATTGGTAATAAATTTGGTTTTTTTTGTACGCATGAAATATATAATGCTTTACATTTTAAATTAGACCACGTAGAATTTTTGGTTTTTAAGCATGGGTAAATACAAAGTATACTATAATTTAGGTATATACGCATGTAGTATATACATACCTAGATGTTAGTATGCGCATATAGAATTTTTCAGAAACAAAGAAAATACCAAACCTTAAAAATATTCTTTTGTTTACTTATAATAATTTTACAAAATTTTTTTTAAATGGAGCCTTCGCTTATAAGAAAATGGAATTATTTTGTATTGTATTTATTTTAATGCTATTGCTTTACTATATATAAATTAATAAAAAAAAGAAATTATTTTTCGTAGATTAAAATTCAGAGTATAAAAAAAAAAAATAAAATAAAATAATTTTTATTAACAATTTTGTTTATATTTGTAATATTTTTTTTTGATACACTTGGTAAGGAATTATTGAAAAAGAGCTTGGAAATGTGAATAAGAACGTATAAAAATATTTAAGGGTGTTTGTATGTATGCACATGTAGAATTTATTTTTTTTTATAAATATATATATAAATATATATATCCTTAAAGTTATAATAGCAAAATAATACATGTGTGAGTAAAAAAAAAATAATTATGCTATATAAAAAAAGGACAAATAAGAATAGGACAATATTGGATATTTTTTTTTGAAAAAGCCTATTTATTATAACAACTTTATAAGATCAGTTTAAAAATTGCTAAATGACCCATTTCACTTTTTTTTTTTTTTTAAAGACTTGTTCTTATTTTCATGGTCTATTATTAATAAAAATGCACAAATGCATAGAATAAAGAAAACAAAAATAATATATATATATATATATATATATATTTTTTTTTTTTTTTTTTTTTGTGTGTGTGAGTATATTTATGTTATTAATAGAAGAAAAAAAAAAAAAAAGATCTTATTTTATTTTTTGTTTTTTACGTATTTTATTTTTTTATTTTTTTTTTTATTTGCCCTAATTTTCTTTTTATTTGTATTAAGTTTTTTTTAATCAATACTTATGTGAAATAAAATGTCATATATGTGTACACAAAAAAAAAAAAAAAAAAACAAAAAACAAAAAAAAAACTGCAAAGAACAATTAAAAAATAAAGTTAACAATTAGATAAGAACTAAAAACTTTTGTAACTCAACGATTTGTGCTATTTGTTCACATTTTCATTTGCATGTAGTATTATGTGTAACATTATATATGCTATTCCACATGATACTGCATGCGATTTGCATGTAAAAAGACTTGTTTTAGTTTTACATATAATATATATATATATATATATATATATATATATAGTAAATATGCACATTTGCACTTACCATTGTTTGGTGATTATAAGCAAAAAAAAAAAAAAAAATAAGCCCAAATAATATGTTTATATGCACACACTTTCATTCTTTTTTTTTTTTTTTATTTATTTATTTTTTTTTTTTACTTAGTAATATTATATTTCTAAGCTGTGCTTAAAAAAAAAAATTAAGTATATATTTATTTATTTATTCATTAATTTATTTAATCCTTTGTTTTTGATCATCATAGTTCAATTATTTAACAAATTTGTAAATGCGTTATTTTATTTTTTCATTTCAACTGTAATTAATTAATTTTTCAACATATTTTATATATTCATGGCGACTTTTACGTTATGTAATACATGTTGCATTCAATTCGATGTAACAAGTGCATATTAGTTTAAGAATTAATGTATTATACATAATTAAAAAAAATAGTCATTTTCCCTTTTGGTACTATTTTGCATATCAATATAGTAACAAGTGCATGCTGTGTGTTGTCCCACTTTTATTAGTTTATAATTTTTTATTTTTGCAATATTTATATAAATAATGTGTTTGCTGTGTGTCTAGTTGTATGATAATAGCTTACGCATAACATATTTTTATCATAAACGTATATATATATATATATATACGTGGATAAACACATAAACATTTCCCTTTAAATAAACCCACATTAAAGGAGTAACTTAACGAACAGCCATGCTAAAAACATGGAAGCAAAGAAAACTCACTTAATTAACTATTTTTTGGAAATATGCCCGACCGTATTAGACTGTTCGAGGAAAGAGTTACAATCAGTACTAGCAAAAAAAGAAGAAGAGAAGATAATAAGATATGTTAGTGATAAGAATGTAAATTTGATAGTAATTGGAAAAGAACAAAGAGAAGAAGTAGAAGAAGTAGAAGAAGAAGAAGAAGAAGAAGACGGAACAGTAATAGTAAAGAATAAAAAATCAGAAAAAAACATAAGTACAGAAAATCTTCCAAGTGATAGCACAAAAAAACATAGCTATAATAAACAATGTAGTTATGTATTATTTGTTGAGTTAAATATAAATTATACATGTGTTACAAAAAGTGTAGCAATAGCATTTATAAAAAGAAATAAAGAAACATTTTTAACGTTAAGTAATAAGTTAGACGGGAGTTCAAAAATAAATTTATCTAATGAATTACTTATGTTTGTATGTGGTTTAAATGGTTGTAACACACCGTTAGATTTGATTTATTTATATTTATCTCAGGGTTTTAATACAATGTTTGATGCTGTTTCTTGTGTTGAACAGTACACAATACATAATGATGATACTTCACAATCGAATTATAATAAGAACGACAACATCGTTGCTTCTAGTAATGTTGCAGGTGATATGGTAAATGTTAATAATGTTACCAGTAATAATAGTGTTAGTAATACAAGTTTAAATAATATAACATACGGACATATGGGAACTAATACAAACCTAAACAACACAACAAATATGGTTTATACAACCGGAGGTATACAAGGAAGTACGAACAAATATTCGAGACATGAGGGAGAGGTTAAAATATCAAATGTGCTGATGAGTAATGTAAGTAAGAAATTAAATGAGTTGTTAATTTCGATGAAAAATGCACAAATAGATTTAAACATACCAATAATACATTTAAATGTAGATAGAAGGATAAAAAAATTAGCACAAGGATATTCTAGTATAGAAGATATTCCCAATACCAAAATAAAAACCATTTGTGAATCTCAGGAGTTTTTAAATCAATTACAAAAAGATGTAACAAAATGGGTTGAAGAGATACAAAAGGTAACCCGATTAAATGGTGATTTCAAAAGTGGAAGTGCATTAAATGAGATAAATTTTTGGATAGGATACGAAAATGCACTTTTAGAACTTGAGAAACAGTTAAAAAGCAAAGAAGTTTTATTAACATTGCATATATTAAAATGTGCTAAAAGATATTTTGCAACAATGTCTTTTGATAGTGATATTCATTTAAAAGAATCTAAAGAATATGTATCAAATATAAATATATTGATGAGAGATTTCCCACTTGATGATTTGTTAGGAGCACAGAGTGTACAACAAATTATACAAGCTATTCGTAATATATTTAACCATTTAAAAAAATTAAAAAATACAACTAAATATCCTTTATCTAGGTCTTATAATTTTGTTGAAGCTTTATCACGAGATTTATGCAGTACAATAAAAAAAGTATTATCGTCACAACAACCTTTGTTGAGTATGGATTATCAAATATTTGAAGTGTTAGTTTCGGGGTGTATTGAAATATTTGCCTTATGGAATGATGAAATGCGGTTATTCAAAGATATGGTTCGCGAGTTAATTAAGAAAAGAAGTTTTAACGAAAGAGCGCCATCTAAAATGTTTTTTGAGCATGTAAAATTACAAGAACGATTAGAAGATATTCGAAAATTTCGTAAACAACATCAAAAATTTAAAACAGTTATTAGTAAAGTGTTTGGTAATGATAAGGTATTAGGAATAAGTTTAAATAATGATACTAATTCAGCTTATAGTATATTTTTATCTGTAGATGCTTTAGATTTTTCAAAAAATGGAGAAGATGTTTGGGAGAAAACAAAACTAAGGTATGAATCGAAAATAAATAAAGTAGAATCTCAAATTACTTTTAAATTGAGAGACACATTAGGAGGTGCTAAAACATCAATTGAAATGTTTCACGCATTTTCAAAATTTAACCCATTATTTTTTCGGTTAAAAATTAAAGGAGCAATACAAGAATATCAAAATAGTTTAATACAAATAGTTGTTGAAGATTTAAAAAAATTACAAATGATATATATTAATGGATATGTAAAAAGTAATTCAGAAAAATTTTCAACCATTAGAGATATTCCGTTAGTAGCTGGTTCTATTATATGGACAAAACAGATAGAACGTAAGTTAGATGATTCATTTAATAAAATCGAAAGTGTTTTAGGCCGAGGTTGGGAACAGCATACAGAAGGAAAAAATTTAAAACAACATATTGACAACTTTAAAAATTTATTATTACAAAATAAAACGTTTGAAAAGTGGCTGAAAAATGTGAAGAATACGGATAAGTTTGATATGTATGAAAAAATAATAAAAATAAAAAAAATGGGTTCACATAACTATGAAATTGAGGCGAATTATGATTTTCAATATTTTAATTTATTTAAAGAAGTACGTTATTTACAATCTATTAATTTACGTGTACCTTATTCGATAAAAGTCAAAGCAGACGAAATGAAATTGATCTATCCATTTGCATTGACATTGCAAAAAACTTTTAGGACGTATATGAAAATATGTTTCGTAATGGAAAATGAAGCAAAACGTGTTCCCTTTAATCGGACTGTATGTAAATTGGTTGCAGCAATACATAATAGTGTACAGGAAAAAATCAAAGAAGGTTTAAATCTTCATTGGGATTCGGATATATTAGAAACATACGTACGAAAATTATCTGAAGTGGTTAATACGTTTGAATCGATGGTGGACGAAGTATTGAACAAGAACGAGTTAGTTTTGGAGATACTTGAAAAGATAAAAAATTGTGAAATAACGATGGATGACATAGGTATAGGTTCAATTGCTTCCACAATCCCAACAGATACCATTGCAGAAGGTACTACTACTCCCAGCAATAGCAACCAACTTAAAAACTATATCGAAATGATTCAAGCCAAAGCAGACGAACTGTACTTAGAGCACTACAAAAATGTATACCTCTGGATTGATGCATTAAATATTCTTCTAAACAAGATCCTGACGAACAAGTTAAAATGCCTTATAAAGGAATGGGTAGATGAGTTTGTCAATTTTTGGCCAAGTCATGGACATCACCATCAGAGGCATCATAAACAAAAAAAGAAAAAAAAATATATAAAAAAAGAAAGTACTCACGAATTTAAGATTATTAATAATAAATTTTATTTATATCCATCTGTTGATTCGATGAGACAGATATGGTATTCTAAATTATCTGAAGCGATAAATATCATTTGTGGAATAAACAGAATAAAAAGTTTGTATCTTAAAAAAGATAAAACAAAAGAGACTATACATATAAAAAGTGATAACAACAAAGATATAATTAATGATGTTTTAGTTGACAATACATATCGTTATATTATTTATTTTATTGATAGGAATGTGTATGAAAACGCAATGAAATGTATTAATGACATGGTTGAAAAAGCTAGAAAATATGAATCGATGTGGTTACAATATAATATGTTGTGGCGCGTCGAAATAAGTGACATAATAAATCGTTTCAATGATGATATTGAAACATGGAAATCATTTATGTATGATATAAAAGAAATGGAAAATACATTTGATACATTAGATACAGAAAAAAATTTTGGTCCAATAAAAATTGATTATAAAATATTACAATTGAAAGTACGTTCCCGATTTGAACAGTGGCAAAAAGAAATAATATCTCAATTTTCTAAAAAAATTTTAGAAAAAATACAATTGATACGAATCGAAATTGAGGAAAAAGCATTAACTGATTTACATAAACAAGGTGAGTTATCAAATGAAAGTGGTACATTAACAGCAATGCATATATTATCGATGAAGCCAAAAGATATTATTGCAATTATGAACAACTACGACATGAATTTGCTATCAAACATATGTCTAAGTATATACGATTTTATACAAAAATTAAATGAAATTAAGCAAAAAGAAGCGGAATGGGATACACAATGTAATATACTAAAGCAAAGTGAAGTATTGTTAGAAAAACAGCGTTATATTTTCCCAAGTAATTGGTTATATATTGATAATATTGTTGGTAAATTAGAAATGGTAAAACAACTTTTAAATTGTCAAATGGATTTAGTAAAAGAATACTTTCCTTATATACAAAGTTTAGTTTTAGAGTATGATGAAAGAATACAAAATAATATTAAAACATTATTTGAAGAATGGAATAGTAATAAACCAGTTTATGTAAATACGAATAATGTAAACGTATTACAAACTTTAAATGAGTTTGAAAATAGAATAAATACAATTACAAATCAGTATAACATTGCTGAAAAGGCGTTAAACTTGATGAAAATTAACAGGGATGAATCATCCAAATGTCATCATATATGTCCAACTATATTAAAAGAAGAAATCGATTCGATAAAAAATATATGGAATGAATTAAAACTGATATATGGTAGTATATCCGAAATGAAACAAATGTTATGGACAAATGTGGATCCTAAAAATATAAAAAATATGTTAAATAATGTGCTAAGTTCTATAAAAAAAATACCTGCAAAATATAAACAGTATGACATATTTGATAATGTGCAAGTAGAAATAAAGCAATATTTAAAAACATATTATTTGCTAGTAGATTTAAAATCGGAGTCGTTAAAAGATAGACATTGGAAACTAATACTGCAAAAACTACAAATAAAAACATCATATAACAAATTAACATTGGGTACATTATGGTCTATACATTTATGTAGTCAAGAAAATGTATTAAAAGAAATTTTAAGTCAATCACAAGGAGAAATGGCATTAGAAGAATTTTTGAGAAGCTTAAAAGATACATGGAATGAATATGAACTCGAATTAGTACAATACCAAAATAAATGTAAACTAATAAAAGGTTGGAATGATATATTTTCAACTATTGATGATCACTTGAATGCATTGCAATCGATGAAAACATCTTTATATGTAAAAATATTTGAAGAAGAAACATTTACATGGGATGAAAAATTAAATAGATTGCGAAATATGTTAGATGTTTGGATGAATGTACAACGCAAATGGGTATACTTAGAAGGAGTATTAAAAGGGTCTTCTGATATAAAAACATTATTACCGCAAGAATATAATCGATTTAAAATTATAGATACAAATTTTATTACTATTATGAAAAAAACATGTGAAAAACCAAAATTGATAGACATATTTCAAATCGATGGGTTCCAAAGGCAGTTAGATAGACTATCCGATTCGTTGAGTAAAATACAAAAAGCATTAGGTGAATATTTGGAGAAGCAACGAGATCATTTTCCTCGTTTTTATTTTGTTGGAGATGAAGATTTATTAGAAATGATTGGTAATTCAAAAGATGCTAAAGTAATACAACGAAATATAAGTAAAATGTTTGTTGGTATTAGTTCGTTTATTTTGAAAGAAGATACAAATGATATTATTATCGGAATGTGTTCAAAAGAAGAAGAAGAAGTTTTGTTTAAAGAACCTATACATATAAGTATGTATAGTACATTAAAAGATTGGTTAATGGCGTTGCAAAGGGTAATGAAAAAAACATTGGAACAAAACTTAGATGATGCTGCAAGAGAAATTTTTGCTTTGGATATATTAAAATGTACGAAAGATGATAATAACAATAGTATACTTCAATGGTCAGATAAGTATCCAGTTCAGATTGTTCTGTTGTGTTTACAGGTGTTGTGGACGTATAATATCGAGCACAGTATAGAGAGTATGGGGAAGAAGGAGGCAATCATTTTAAATGTGAGTAAATCGGATGGTACCTCAAGTAATATCATTCCTATTGCTACTAACGATAGTAATAACAAAGAGGGAAAATATGGTAGTAAAACCGAAAATGAAAAACAGAAAAACGGATTTTTCGAATGCGAACAGATATGTACAAGCCTTTTAAAATATTTAGCTTCTAACGTAGTTAAACAAAGAGAATATGGTAAAAGACAAAAAATAATACAAATGATAACCGAGTTGGTTCATCAACGAGATGTAATACGTATTTTGATCGAAAAGAATGTTAAAAGTGTTGATGATTTTACTTGGTTACAATATATGAGGTTTTATTGGTATCCTGAAAAAAATAATACGGATGTGAATTTAATTATAAAAATGGCAGATGCATGTTTTGATTATGGTTATGAATATTTAGGTATGTGTGAAAAATTAGTTCAAACAAATTTAACTGATATATGTTTTTTAACATTAACACAAGCATTAAACATGAAATTAGGTGGTAATCCATTTGGTCCAGCTGGTACAGGTAAAACTGAAAGTGTGAAAGCATTAGGAGCTCAATTGGGTAGATTTGTGTTGGTATTTAATTGCGATGAAGCTTTTGATTTTACAGCTATGGGTAGAATATTTGTTGGTTTGTGTCAAGTAGGTGCATGGGGTTGTTTTGATGAATTTAATAGATTAGAAGAACGAATATTGTCTGCTGTATCTGAACAGATTTTGACGATTCAGACAGGTTTAGCACAAAGAAAAAAAGAAATTGAAATTTTAAATAAAAAAGTTGAACTAAATAAAGACGTTGGTATTTTTGTTACTATGAATCCAGGTTATGCTGGTAGGTCTAATTTACCTGACAATTTGAAACAATTATTTAGAAGTTTTGCTATGATAGAACCAGACAAACAATTAATTGTTGAAGTGACATTATTTTCACAAGGATTTATTAGTGCGGAGCATTTATCAAGTAAAATCGTTTCACTTTTTGATTTATGTTCTGAGCAATTATCTAAGCAACCTCATTATGATTTTGGGTTACGTTCATTGAAAAATGTTTTAACTTCTGCTGGTAATTTAAAAAGACTTGCATTGGCAGAAAAATCATCTGGTCCATCAAATTTGATTAATCGTGGTATTACAACATTTGATATAGGAAAGGATATAACACAACACGATTTAACAAATACAAACTCAAGATTGAGTCCAAATGGTAGTATTGAAAATATAGTTACAATAGAACAAAGTTTATTACTTAAGTCTGTTTGTGATACAGTATATCCTAAGTTAGTATCTAGTGATATGTTATTAATAAAGAATTTAATAAGTGGTGTATTCCCAAATATGAATGTATCTATGTTTGAGGAAAAAGCGTTAATTAACGAAATTCATAGATTGTGTAAATTAAGATTTTATTCACCTGAAGAAAAATGGATAACTAAAATTTGTCAAATATATCAAATAGTAAAATTACAACATGGTATAATGTTAGTTGGGGGTGTAGGAACTGGTAAGTCTAGTGCATGGAATATTTTGTTAGAAGCTTTGGAAGCATTAGATGGAATAAAAGGAGTTAGCTATGTTATTGATGCGAAATCATTAGATAAAGAAGAAATTTATGGTAAATTAGATAGTATTAATTTAGAATGGACTGATGGTGTTTTTACTTCTATTTTGAGAAAAATAATTTATAATGGTACGCAGTCAAGTACAATAGCAAAACGTCATTGGATTATTTTTGATGGAGATGTAGATCCAGAATGGGCTGAAAATTTAAATAGTGTTTTAGACGATAACAAATTATTGACATTACCAAATGGAGAACGTTTACCTATTCCTGAGAGTGTAAAAATATTTTTTGAAGTTGATACATTAAAACATGCAACATTAGCTACTGTTAGTAGATGTGGTATGATATGGTTTAGTAAAGATCTTTTAACACCTACTGTTTTGTTTAAACATAAATTATGTAAATTAAAATATGGTAACAACGGTTATATTCGTAAAAAAAATATGTTTAAATCGATGGTTATGAATAATAATGGTGTTGATACTGGTACTGATGTGGTTAGTACGTCAATAGCTCCTAGTAATGATGATTCATTTGTAGATGAAAATTTATTATCTGTGTATGCGAAAGACAAACAGGATAACGATATAACACGTGCCAATACTTCTACAAATACTAACACTAACAGTATTGACATTCATAAAAGCTCTACCACTTTTTACGACGAAAGTGATAACGAAATACAACATATGAAAATAAAAAGCATTGCACAAAGAGCTGTCGAATTAATTAGCGATTATTTTGAAGAAAACGAGTTTGTGAATAAGTGTTTGTATGCTTCGAATAGTTATGAACATATAATGGATTATGAATATATAAGAGTAATCGAAAGTACTTGTATGTTACTTGAGCAAGGGATTCAAAACTTAGTATCAAAATATGGTAACTATAATAATAGTGTGATGGATAGTGAAATAGAAAAATATATATCAAAGTGGTTAGTTGTAAGTATAATTTGGGGTGTAGGTGGATCATTAACTCTTGATTATAGAGTACGTTTTTCTAAATATATACAACAGATATGTGATATATCATTACCATCTGATTTGTTAGAAAGTACGAATACAAATGATGTATCTAACATTAATAATAATATGGACAGAACTTTATTAGATTACGAACCGAACATAGATGATGGTGAATGGTATTGTTGGAAAGATCGCGTTGAGTCGATAAGTGTTGATTATAATGAAATATCAGATGCTACTTTAGTTATTGAAACTATGGACACAATACGTCATGCAACTATTATTGAAAGTTGTTTACATTTGAAGAAACCATTTATATTGTGTGGTCCTCCAGGTTCAGGTAAAACTATGACTTTAACTTCTGTTTTAAAAAAATCAAGTGATTTTGACATAGCTTCATTAAATTTTTCTTCTGGTTCTTTACCTAATTTGTTGTTACAAACGTTTGATCATTATTGTGAGTATGTAAAAACAACTAGTGAACTGATTTTAAGACCTATACAACCAGGTAAGTGGTTAATAATATTTGCAGATGAAATTAATTTACCTACTCCCGATAAATACGATACACAAAAAATTATTATGTTTATTAGACAAATATATGAATCACAAGGTTTTTGGAAATATGATAATAACAATAACCAATGGAATTGGGTAAAAATAGAAAGAATTACTTTTGCTGGTGCTTGTAATCCACCAACAGATGTAGGAAGAAATCCACTAAGCAATCGTTTTTTACGACATACATCAGTTTTATATGTAGATTTTCCAGGGTATGAATCACTAAAACAAATATATGGTACATTTAATCGAGCTTTACTTCGAAAATTTAATGAAGCATCTTATATAGAAGAAAGTTTAACTAATGCTATGGTTGATTTTTATGCTGAATTTTCAGAAACGTTTACTATAGACATGCAACCGCATTATATTTACAGTCCTAGAGAATTAACAAGATGGAAAATAGCTTTACATGAAACGTTAAAAAATTGCACCAAACTAGACATTCGAGAGTTAGTACGATTATGTATTTGTGAAGGCTTACGTATATTTCAAGATAGACTTATACATAAAAAAGAAAAAAAAAAAACAGATAAAATGATTAATAGTATATTTAAAAAGTGTTTTTTAAATATAACGGATGAAGATTTGCAACGACCTATACTATTTAGTTGTTATATGCAAGATACATACACCGAAATAAATAAAAACGTTTTAAAAAATTTGATTTTACAAAAATTAAAAACATTTAATGAGGAAGAAATAAACGTTCAGTTGGTTTTGTTTGACGAAGTGTTAGATCATATAACACGGATAGATAGGGTGTTACGTTTACCTCTTGGTCATTTGTTACTAGTTGGTTCTTCAGGAGCAGGAAAAACAATTTTATCACGATTTGTTTCATGGATAAATGGATTATCTATTTTTCAAATCCGAGTTGGTAAGAACTATTGTCTTGAATCATTTGAAGCAGATTTGCGACATGTAATGAAACGTGCAGGAATAAAAGAGGAGAAGATAACTTTTATATTTGATGAATCTAATGTATTGGGTCCTGCTTTTTTAGAACGAATGAATGCATTGTTAGCTAGTGGTGAAGTACCAGGTTTATTTGAGGGAGATTATTATATAACATTGATAAACGAATGTAAGAGTGCATATGGATCTAATGTGGGGTTAGATGAATCGGATATATTTAAAAAATTTACAAAACAAGTACAACAGAATTTACATATTGTGTTTACGATGAATCCAGCTAACCCTGAATTCGCAAATCGTCAAGCTACATCTCCTGCATTGTTTAACAGATGTATTATAGACTGGTTTGGTGATTGGCCTTATACAGCCTTACTACAAGTAGCACATGAGTTTGTATATAATTTGGATTTACCAGACAAAGCATTTTATATAGATTTGGTACAAATGGAAAATGTGCATAACACACTTGGGTACAAAAACAACAAATATTATTTTTTGTCAAAAGCTATTGTAGAAATACACAATTCGGTAGTAGGATTAAATGACACGTTGTTAAAAAAAGGAAGTAAATATAACTATATGTCACCGCGTGATTTCCTTGACTTTATAAAACATTTTTTAAAAATAATAGACGAAAAAAAAACAGAAATGACTGATCAAAAGAAACATTTAGACTTAGGTTTAAACAAGTTGAAAGATACTGAAATACAAGTAGCTGAATTGAGAAATTCGTTAGCTATAAAAAAAAAAACGTTAGCTGAAAAGGATATAGAAGCAGAAGAAAAAATGAAACTGATGATTGAGCAACAAACCGAAACGGAAGATAAAAAAAAAAAGGCAGAAATTTTAGCAAAAAAATTAGATGAACAATTTATTATTATAGAACAAAGGAAAGAAATTGTACGAAAAGAGTTGAGTGAAGTGGAACCTAAATTTCGAGAAGCAGAAGAAGCAGTTAAAAATATCCCAAAAAAAAATTTTGATGAGTTAAAAGCTATGTCTAACCCACCAATTTTAGTTCGTAATGCAATAGAAGCAGTTGCTATTTTGATAACAAATGAAGGTGATAAAAATGTTACATGGGAAGATGCAAGAAAGATAATGAAAAGCCAGGACTTTATTAATAAAGTGTTATATTTGGATAAACAAATGGTAAAGCCACAAACATGTATGCAAATTAAAAAAAGAATAAACAACACAGATTGGGATGTACAGAAAATTAATAAAGCATCTAGAGCAGCTGGTCCATTAGCAAAATGGGTAGAATCGGTTATAACTTTTTTAACTATTTTAGAAACAGTACAACCGTTAGAAAATGAAATTGAAAAATTACAAGAAGAGACAAGAGTTGCTGAAGATCAATATAATGAACAAAAACAAATAATATCTGAATTAGAAAAGATTTTAATGCAATATAAAAATGATTATGCTTTGTTAATCAGTCAAGTTCAGAATATAAAACAAGAAAT
The DNA here is from genome assembly GCA_902459845.2 of Hepatocystis sp. ex Piliocolobus tephrosceles. NCBI lineage: Eukaryota > Apicomplexa > Aconoidasida > Haemosporida > Plasmodiidae > Hepatocystis > Hepatocystis sp. ex Piliocolobus tephrosceles. Next base: position 14,371 of record CABPSV020000105.1, read on the forward strand.
GGAAACAGTAGAGAATAAGATAAAACGATCTATAAGTTTGATTGATAATTTAAAATCTGAAAAACAAAGATGGTCTGAAACATCAATTCAGTTGGAAGATTCGTCTGAAACTTTTATTGGAGATTGTTTAATAGCTGCTGCTTTTTGTACATACATAGGTTTTTTCGAACATTATGAAAGAAAAAAATTAAAAAAAATATGGGGTAAAATAATACAAATTTATCATATAAAATATAGATACGATTTGTCTTATATCGAATTTTTGTCTAGACCATCTGAACGTTTACAATGGATAGCTCATAAATTACCAAGTGATGATTTATCTATAGAAAACGCAATTATAATAAATAACTACATTAGATATCCATTAATTATAGATCCATCAGATCAGGCTACTACTTTTTTACTCAACCAATATGCACATAAGAAAATTGTGAAAACTTCTTTTTCGGATAAAAATTTTATTAAAAATTTGGAAAGTGCATTGAGATTTGGTACAACTTTGTTAATATGTGATGTTGAAAAAATTGATGCTATTTTGAACTCTGTTTTGAATCAAGAAACGCATAAACAAGGAGGTCGTTTATTAATTACGATAGGTGATTCAGAAATTGATTTTTCTCCATCGTTTAACTTATTTTTGACAACAAGAGATGCTCATTTCCAATTTACACCTGATTTATGTAGTCGTGTAACTTTTATTAATTTTACTTTAACTCCTTCATCTCTTCAAAATCAATGTTTAAACATGTTTTTAAAAAATGAGCGCCCAGATATTGATAAAAAAAGATGCGATTTATTAAAATTACAAGGAGAATACAAAGTAAAAATAAGAGAACTTGAAGAATCGTTATTACTTGAGTTATCGAATGTAAAAGGAAATATATTAGATGACGATAATGTTATAAGTACTATGGAAAAATTAAAAGTACAAGCTGCTGAAGCGTTTAAAGAAGTTAATATAGCAGAAAAAATAATGGTCGAAATAGAAGATGTAAGTAATAAATATTTATTTTTAGCACAAGGAGCGGCAAGGATTTATTTTATTTTACAGAACTTATGTGCTATTAATTTTTTATATCAGTACAATTTAAACTTCTTTTTTAATCTTATGCATGATATTTTAAATGATCAAGAATATTTGGCAAAAACAAAAAAAACTGATTATGATGAAAGGTTAAAAATTTTGGAATATTTATTATTTTTTTTATCGTATGATCGTGTTGCTAGGGGAATATTACAAGAAGATAGATATGTGCTTGGATTGCAATTATGTTATGTTAAAAGTATAATAAATCCTGATATATTTATAGATTATAATCTTTTGCATTGTTTGCTGAAAGATAATTATGCTACTAAAAAAACACGCACAAATGAAAGGGATAGAGGAGGTGACAAACATATTATTAGTAAAGATTTATTACCTGAGTATAATGACGAGCAAATTAGCATGTTGAACACTTTGATGCAACATGAATCTTTTTATAATTTGAAAAGGTCGATAGAGCATAATAAATCTAAGTGGTTTAAGTTGTTGTATTCGGACGAGCCTGAGCAATTAATTTCAGATATAATTAATGATCCAACTTTTGGTCTTAATGAGGAGATCACTAGCGATCAAATTGTTACTGGAAACGATCGTGATGCTATTAATGCTAAACCTAGCGGAAACAGCAATTTAAGTGACAATGTCGGTAATAACAGAGGAGGAGTTCATAGTAATGATGTACCTTATTACTTACATGGAAAAAACGAACCAAGGGGTCAAGAAATTTCAACTTGTTTAATAGAAGCAATAATTATAAAAGTGATACGACCAGATAAGCTGGAAAAATGTTATAACAAATTGATTGATATTATATTGTATAAAAACTTTTTATGGATACCTGAGTTATCAACGAATGCATTTGAAAAATATGTAAAAGAAAATGCAAGTGGTAATATACCAATTGTTCTTATCAGTTCTCCAGGATTTGATCCAAGTAATAAAGTACAACAATTAAGTGAAAAATGCAAAATGCATTTATTTTCAATTGCTATGGGTTCAGAAGAAGGATATATATCAGCAGAACGGATTATATCATCCGCTCAAAAAAATGGTGGTTGGGTTTTATTAAAAAATATTCATTTATCAGTTAATTGGTTACATGCATTAGAAAAAAATATACATACAGCTAATGCAAATAATAATTTTCGTTTATTTTTAACTATGGAAATTAATCCAAAAATACCACAAAGTTTGTTACGTATGTCTTTAACCTTTTTATTTGAACCTCCAGTTGGTATAAGATCATCTATTTTGAGAACCTTTTCTTTATTTCTAGAAAATCGTGAAATACGTAATCCTAAAGTAGCTAGATTAAGACTATATTTTATTATTTCAGTTTTACATGCCATTATATTAGAAAGAAGAAGATATACACCTATTGGTTGGACAAAACAATATGAATTCGGGGATGCAGATATGACATGTGCATTATCTGTTGTTGATAGCTGGTTAGATAAATCAACTATAAAGATAGGAAGTATAGTAAATGAACATATTGATCCATCTAATATACCTTGGGATGCCATAAAAAAAATATTAAAAGAATCTATTTATGGTGGAAGAATAGATAACATGGTAGATTCAAAAATATTGGATACATTTATTAATCATTTAATGCATTATAATTCATTTGAATCTGATTTTAAATTAAATATAACAGTTAACAATACATCTACAAAAGACTTTCTAACATCTCCAGACTTATTTAGAAATATAAATGATTATATTAAATGGACAAACGATATGAGTAATGCAGATATGCCTGCATGGTTAGGGTTTGGACAACAAGCTGAAGGATTATTAACAACAAGGATTAATCTTAGTATATTATCCAAATGGAATATATTGCATAGTAAAACTAATTCTGACATATATGAACCTTTACCACATACAACGGTGGATACTTCATACAATGTAGAAGACGTTGTCAGTATAGAATTGTGTACTGAAAGAAAGAAGCACAAAGGGAAAGAGGTAGATATAACGGTTGGTAGTGGTGACAACATAGGTGATGGTGACAGCATGAGTGATGGTGACATCATGAGTGATGGAGACAGCATAAGTGATGGTGACAGCATAAGTGATGGGAACGAAATAAACGATGGGAACAAAAACAAAAAAACTCAACTTGGAACAATCACGAACTAATAAAATTGTAAATACTACGGACTCACAAAATGAAAATATGTTTTTTATAAATAATATTTTACAATGTTTACCTGTGAATATTCCTGAGTTAGAAGCAAACGAAGAGAACATGAGTAATGCTGTTTTTAGATGCTTTGAAAGAGAAAATAAATTATTCAATAACTTGTTAAAAATAATTAAATCGAATTTAATGCAGTTAAAAAGTGTGTTAGAAGAAAAACAGAAATATACTAACAAATTAAGATCTTTAGCAAAAGATATAAATTCAGCTACTGTTCCATCTAATTGGTTATTTGATGGTACTACGACAAACATGAACTTAACAAATTGGTTAAAAGAAAAAATCAACAGGTTTTATCAAATTATTGTTATAACGAATGAATTTAATGAAAAAAAGTTTATTACCACTGCTTCAGTTACTGCTACTACAACAACAAATAAACAAAATACAAAAGCACATGCACAAGAACACATTACCAAACAAAGTGACAAAACAGAATATTATACAAATTTCGAATCGTTTCAAAAAACAAATAAAGATATTATATCCGCTCATTTTAAGTCAGGAAAACAATTATCAATTAATTTTATATGGTTAGGAGGGTTATTCTACCCGAGAGCATTTATACCAGCGACTAGGCAGCTGTCAGCTCACATGCTAAACAACCGTTAGATGCTTTGGAACCATCATTAATAATTGGTACAAACAATAAGCAAAAGCAGGACCATGTGATGTATTTCACCATCACTTGCTTGTGTATTGAGGGTGCTCAGTGGAGCCAGACCGACAACGTAAGCAGAAAAAAAAAAAAAAAAAAAAAAAAAAAAAAAGGCATAAAATAAAAAAAAAGTATGTACTGACATGTTCTAAAAAGTGTCTTTCACCACATACATATATATATATATATATATATATATATATATATATGCACATTCGAGTACCTACTTTTGCGACTTGCGTATTTTATTTTATATTTTATTTTACTTTATTTTACTTTATTTTACTTTATTTTACTTTATTTTACTTTAATTTATACACATGTTTTTTACCCGTTTGTCTATGCATTTGTTTATTACACCCGTTTGTTTATGCATTTTTTTATATTCATTTATCTATCCATTTGTTTATTCTTTGCAGTGTCTCGTTTTAAGTGATGAGTTGGTAATAGACTTGCCTCCTGTTATGCTTAGTTGGGAAAAGAAAACAGATTTTATTAAAAAAATGAATGAACCATCTACACGAGCATATATGGATCTACCAGTTTATTTAGATAAGTCGAGAAAGTCATTTGTTGGATTCTGGAAATTTCCTGTTTCAAAAGGAGTCTCCGAACAAAATTGGTACCAAAGGGGTGTTGCAATTTTTTTATCTAAAATGTATTAGAGTCATTTTTCTGTTGTTCAGGTAACTCTATACATGCTTTTGAAGTGCTATGTTATGTCGCGCTATATTATTATTTATTTTTTTTTTTTATTCATTTCTTTTTTATTATTATTATTATTATTATTATTATTATTATTATTATTATTATTATTATTATTATTATTATTATTTTTTTTTTTTTTTTTTTTTTTTTTTTTTTTTTTTTTTTTTTTTTTTTTTCGTTAAATCGTTGTAAACACTTACTTTCGTGTTATAAGGATGTTTTCTTTTACTTTCCACTTTTAAATAATCTTGCACAATTTGTAACAGTTAAATACTTTATGCAGTTAGTTCAACTTATAAACATAATTAAAAATGATTCCCCCATTTGGAAGTGTACTTATTCGTTTGAAAATGCACTTAATAATTTACTTTTTTTATTATTACTTATTATTTTTTTTTTTTTATATTTCTTTTTTTTTTTTATATGATTTTGATAATTAACAATCGAATGAATAAACGCATTTAATTTCAACCCTTATTGTTGAGCATATGTCTGAGGCATCTTAAAAAAATAAAAAAAAACACAGCATTAGATCATTTAACATATACATATATATATATATATATATATATATATATATGTATATGTATAAATATTTGTGCATAAGGACATATGTTAAAACTTTGTTACACTGTTAAAACACCTTGCGTATTTTTCCCTATTTAATTTGAACAAAATTGTATATACGGTGTAGAAACACATTTCTTATTAATGAGAAATATTAGTAAATTATACTTTTTATTACACCTTTTAGCCCATTATGTGCTTATTGTTATATTTTTTTTCGCCAAGTACAAATTCATTTAGCATAACTTACCCCATTCAATCAGGTGTTATGTTACAAAATAATGCTTGTTAATAAAAAAAAATTATCGTTTTTTTATAAAATATGGCTTATTCCATTTTTCTATTTCATCACTGGTAAAAAATTCGGCTTCTTTTTTTTTAAAAAACAAATTATTACTTTTCGGTTGGTTATATTCGCTAATTAAGATCCACATAAGTCCCACAGTTAAACCTTAAAAAAAAAATAAAAAAAAATAAAAACCGAGTGGATAGGCTATAACCGAATAAAGAAGAGCAAGCAAATAAAAACGACCGTACAAAACATATTGAATTTATATATATATATATATATATATATATATATATAAGTATATATTTTTATAGGTACAAAATGTATTACTCATAAAAAGTACATATTTATCTATGTCACATAAAAAAAATGAGCGTAATAAAAATATATGCAAAGAGGATATATACATCATATATATATTAGTAAAATTGTAATATTGTATATACCTGAAAACCATACACTAACTTTAAAAGCTGGACTGCCGCTGAGCAATGCAGTTCTTTTAAAGTTTCTTATCTCCTTTATAATTTTGCTCTTTAATTCATTCATTCGTAAAAATGTTACCAGAAATGTTTATAATGGGGAAATGATATATACGTATACATATAATTATGTAATAAGGGGTGGATGTGACATTAACGGACAAAACAATCAATGTTCAGCCGTTCACAAATATTCCAACATGTCAATCTTTTTTCATATATTTATCTTACTTCAAATAAATTTTTTAAACACATTTGTTTAGTTATATTTTTATAAAAAAAAAGAAAGTAGTTGTTTAAATGTTTTTTTTTGGTTTTTTTTTGGTTTTTTTTTGGTTTTTTTTTTGGTTTTTTTTTTGGTTTTTTTTTTGGTTTTTTTTTGGTTTTTTTTTTTTTTTTTTTTTGCTTTTTTTATATGGGTCTTAATCATATATATACATATATGTATTTATTTGTGTTTATGTTAATTACTTTTTATATTTTTGTTAATAACATATGTGCTTCACATTTTAATTGATAAACGTAAGCTAGTCCATTATAAATTATTTATATTTTTTGGTACAATTTTTAAACTTTCAAGAGCGTTTTATATTTTTTTTTTTTTTTTTTTTTCAAGATCATACATAACGTATGTATTTATACTGGTAGCCTCGTTTATATATATATATATATACAAACCAACGTAAACATGTACATATATTTTTTTTGAAAAGTGTTTTAAAATTTGTATGGATTAGCAAAATGATATAATTTACAACACGCCTATAATATGTGAATGTTTATACAATCATGTTTTTTGGGAAAATTCGAACACTTTCACTTTTATCGAATAGCAAACATACATTATCATTTGTAAAAAATAATTGTTTTATAAGTAGTAATTCTTATTTTTTTTTTTCATCTGGATACTTGTTAGAACAGGATGTAGGTATTGAAAATTTTTTATATGATTTTACAGTAGGCAATAAAAAAGAAAAGGACATAGTTGACAATGTAAACAAAGATCTACATTGCATTTTTAAATATAAATGTGAAGATTTTCACGTTTATGAAATTGAAAATAATAAAAATGTATTAAATTTAGAATATATTAAAAAACAAATAATATTAGAAGCTGGTTCAGCAGTTGATATATGTTTTAATGATAACGTTACTGAATTTCAACACGATAAAAACATATCGTCTGACCATATTACAATTAGTGATAATATTAAGAATAATAGTAATAAGGATGATGATAAAAAAAATTTTATAAATACAACAATAAATAGTATTTCAAAACAAATAAACAATACAGATGAAATATTAATGAAAAAAAAAAATTTTAAAAAAAGTTTTGAAGAAAAAAAAGTTGTCATACCAAATTGTGATAGTATAAATATAGATCAAAGTGTGTATAAAGATGTACATGAACAAAAAGAATGGGTAAAGTTCATTTTGTATAAACTAAACACAGATACTCAAGAAGCTATCCGAGAAATAAGTAAAGTTTCGGATATTTCAATAAAAGACTTTTATTATTCAGGTTTTAAAGATAAAAGGAGTGTTTCAACTCAAATAGTTTGTACTCATGTAAACAATTTAAGTAAACTAATTAGTGTGAGAAATTATTATTTGAATAAAGTGAAAAAAAAAATACTGATTTGTAATATTAAAAAGATAAATAAGAAAATTGAATTAGGTGAACATAGTGGAAATCGTTTTACTGTAGTTTTAAGACATGTTGAAAATAATGAAGATTATCTAAGAACTAGGTTATACAATATTAAAAAATATGGATTCATTAACTATTTTGGTATGCAACGTTTTGGAATATATCAAAATACTTTTAATAAAGGGAAGGCCTTGATGAGTAGAGATTATAAAGAATATATAAAATATGTACTTGATCCTTTAATTTTTGAAAAAAGATTTTTTTATAGTAATGTTATTAAAAATAATGTTACAAGTTATTTGAAGGATGCTTGTAATATATATCATAAAAAAAATGCTACTTTTGCATTTCGTTACTTTACATGCAAAATTAATAAACTATTTCGAGATAATAACATATTACCAAGTAACGAATTAAATGACGAAAAGAAAATTAAGAAGTATTTATATTCATACATGACTAATTCTGAATACGAAGCATATATTCTCCTTCACAATTTGTTTCTTTATGAGAAAAATAGCAGGGTGGGTATCTGTAAAAATAATAACGAATTACATGATAAAGGTAATTGTATTTTTGATTTGAGTGATAATGACGATGTTCTTCATAATAACATTAGTATTGAAAAACATAAATACATATATGATAATAAAATCAGAACATATAAATTCAACACCGATGATAAACATAAAGATATGGATGTGCACACAGAAAAAGAAGCAAATTACAATAATACATATAATCAGAATAAAAAACATTTTTATACAAATGAAAAAAAATGTGTTAAAGGGATAAGTATGGAAACGCGTAGATTCCATATGCATTCATATAATGCCAAAATATTTAACATGTTAACTTCTTATCGTTTATCAAACTTTGGTATGACTATAGGATATGGTGATTACATTTTTAACAAAGATTTATATACAGAAAAAAAAAAAAAAAAAAAAAAAATAAATAATGATGATGATGATGTTGATGATACTGATGAAGAGAAAGACACTAGAAATCATTATAATTATATAAATATTTACTATGGAAATGAAATTAAAAATACAAACATATATAATGTAGTTTTGCCGATTTTGGGGAGTTTACCTACTAGATTATCTTTTTTGGAAGTGTTTAAAACGTTATACAGAAAGTATAAAAAGGAAACAGATATATATTCGATACGTATTATTTTTATAGAAATATTGTTATATTTAATTTATATTTTATATAAAGATAAGTTATTTAAAACAAAAAAAAACCAAATACTTGATAGTTTTATGATTCAGCATATAATTCAGGAAAATAAAAATGTGAATGAGTCAATTAAAATAGCTAGCAATAATATATTAACTAATTCTTCTATACACATTAAACAAGTTTTATATATTATAAAACAATTTAATACTTATATAAATACTTTTGAATATGAGTATGGGATGACATGCGTTTTTCGGAATATTTTGGCTATACCAAAAAACTTTTATTTTTGTTTTAGTAGATATAATGAACCTAAATTAAAGTTTGTTAACGATTTATATCGAACAAATTTTGTAAAAAAATGTATGTCAAATGAAGAGATAAAACAAACACATGATGCATGTACAAACCAAACTGTGTCATCAAATTATCATGAAATAACATCACCAAACATTAACAAAAATAATAAAAAACAAAATCATTTTTTACAAGAACATCAAAAAAAAAACAAAAATAATAGAGCTGTACTTATTGCATACAAAAACGAAAGTAAATATACACAACATAAAAAAAATAGCGATCATATGATATTACATGTTGATAATGATTTATTAGATAAGAATACAACTGTGCAAATAAAAAATGACAATTTTCAAAAGAGTGATATAGAAAGTACAGTTAGTAACAGGCTCAATACATGTCAAACAAAAATTTACACGTATGAAGATGTTGAAGATGTATTTAATAGGAAATTGGAAAAGCAAAAAAACAAGTCTTACCGATTTAATGCTCTTATATTAAGTTTTAATTTAAATTGTTCTTCATATGCTACTATGTTAATAAGAGAGTTATATGGAAAGGAAAATGAGTTATTAGTTCATAATCAAATTAGAAATTGTCAAAACTATGACAAGCTTATTAAACAGTTAAGAGAAGGAAATGGTAACATATAGTGTTATTTTAGATGAACAAAAAATAATACACATATATATATATATATATATATATATGCATTTATTCAGTGTAAAAATAAGTTGTACTTTTTTTTTTTTTTATTATACGAGTACCTTTTAATATGTTGAGCGAAACAAAAAATGCAGTGGACGTCTATGATTTCTTTTGTGAAGATGTTAGCCTCTCGAATTGATATATTTGCCAGTTTGTTACATTTTTTTTTTTTTTTTTTTTTTTTTTTAATTACATAAAATTTAAAAACCATTTTTGATAATTTGCTTTAGCTTGATAGTCTAGTAAAAAGCAAAAAGTTATCCTGTGTTTATCACTAAACAGTTTTATAATAGTTTTTACATACGTGCGGACGAGTGTGCTCATCTAAACATATTAAATTAATTAAAAAACATGAGCTAAAATAAAGCAGAATAACATGTCTCAAATTGTATAAAAACATTTGTGTGTTATATATGTTACGATAAACGCGTATATGTGATTATGTAAGTATTTAAACATGAGTGCACATGGTAAAAAATTATCTATTTTTTTTTTTTGTAGTAATGTATACAAGGCAAAAAAAAAAAAAAAAAAAAAAAAAAAATTAACAAAGGATATTATTAAAAAAATAAGGAAGCTATATATAATCAAACAAGTAACAACATTTTACGTGCTTAAAATTTTTTTAGTTATATAATATAAAACGGCGATAAAAAATAAAATAAATAAGTAAATAAATAAATGAATGAATGAATAAATCAATGAATAAAAATGAAAATACATAAAGTCTTGTTTAAAATTATTTAAAATTATTGAATTTTTTTTTTTTTTTTTTACATTTTCAATAACTTAAAGTTCTTTCGTACTCATCAATATAAGTAATAGGAACAACTTGATATACACCGTGTAACACTACATAAAATCTATAAATATTTCCCTAAAACAATGAGTAAATTTTTCCACAATGTCGAGATTGTCACACTGTGACTTTAAAATCCAATTAATCGAATTTTGTACTTTATTAAAAATGAGTTCAATGAATATATAATGCTTAGTATACAATTGAGAATACATATAAAATTTTAAACAATTTTCAATTTCTCCAGATGCAAGTGTTATAATATTATATTTCGATATAAGTTCGTCTATAGTTTCTAATTGCAAATTATAATAATTATTTCTTAAGTATATTTTTTCATTATTTTGTTCAATTAATAAATTCCATTGTTCTTGATATTTTTCTGGGTTTATATTATCTGGATCTATTAAAATTTCTTTTAATTTTTTAAAATTTTTAGAATTACTTACATTGTCTACGGATTCGTTTTTATTTTTACTTTCACTTCGTTCGTTTTGTATAGTATTTTTATTGCTGATAGTGTTGTTGATTTTATCAGAATGTGTGTTCATATTATATGCTTCGTTATGTTGATTAAAGATATTTCGATTTGTATCACTTTCATGGATTATGCCATCATTATTACGGGTTGTAGGACTATTTGTACGATTTGGTAATAAAACATCATCCGTTACATTAAGTAAGTTGTTATCATTGTCTTTCATATTAGAAAACAGAACAGGTATATTATTATCATTATTATTAGTAGTATTACTTTTTTTATGTGTTTCATTATTATTTTCTAAATTATAATTTTTTTTTAATTCGTTAGAGCATTTATTTTCATCTGTATTAAAATTGTTTATGTTGTAATCTTGCATAAGGTCATTGCTATCATAAAGTAAAGCAGATTCAGTACCATCTTTGGATGTATTATTTTCACTGTAGTTGTTATTATCCTCCGGATCGTATATTCCTCCGAGGCTTATATTAGGAGAATCTACTTGTTTATTTATGGAATGCTTATATAATATAGATAATGTATTAAATTCGGTGTATAATTTATCTAGTAATACATTTTCATTAAATTCACAAAAATTTTTTACTACTTTTTTTTTACAAGCAATAATGTTAAAAGCTTCTTCATAATTATAGCTCAAAATTTTATAGTAAAAATATAGCTTATCAGTAAGTTCAGGGTATTTATAATTTTTTAATATATTATCAAATAAAGTTGATACTATATTGATCATTTCAGATGGTCTTCTATATAACACTTTTAAACTAGCTGTTAATAGTTCTAACATAAATAAATAAGAACCATCTGTTTTTTCTACATAATCTTCTAAAATATATGGGGCATCTTCTATATATTCACAATATTCACCTACGATCCAAATATATGATATAATTCCTTCATTTTCGATTAATTTATTGTCATACTTAATAATTTCTTCTATTATTACTTTATTATATTCCTCATATTTTCGTAATATATCTACGAGCATTTTTATGGTAGCACTACATATATGTGATACATTCATTGGTAAAAAATACGACAAGGCTAATTCTACGACCCTTGAAATTGATTTAGGGATTTTCAATGCTATACGTCCTATTGAATGAATGGCTTTCTGTGCTATTTCAATGTTATCATCTGAAATATATTCACTGAGTTCATTGATTATGAATACAACGTTTTTCTGTGCAAAAAAAAAAAAAAAAAATAAAAAAAAAGGGGGCACACATGGTACATACAGATAAATATATGGGTGCATACAAATGAATATGTAAAGCGCATAAACAGATGCGTAAACAAATAATCGTTTAAACAAATAAAGGAACAAGCAAATAAAGAAACAAACAAATAAAAGAACAAACAAATAAAGGAACAAACAAATAAAGAAACAAACAAATAAAGAAACAAACAAATAAAGAAACAAACAAATAAAGAAACAAACAAATAAACGCTCAAACAAATAAACGCTCAAACAAATAAAGAAACAAACAAATAAACGCTCAAACAAATAAAGAAACAAACAAATAAATGCTCAAACAAATAAGTAAAAATATGATAACACACATAGTTGGGTTACCTTCGATGCAACCGATATTAGTATATCCAATTTAATGTCCTTTATATAAGTAAGATCATTATTACGAAAAAAAAAATACTTATAATCATAATCATAAATGTTACAATTTAATTTATTTGCTTGGTGTAACAATAAATGGGCATGTAACAAAACAATATAAGATACTTCATAAGAAGATGTCGAAATTAATGTAAGTAATGGTTCTTGCATTCTTTGAAATATTTTGATTTGTAAATTAGAATAATTCATAGAAAAGTTAATAAAACATTTTAAACATGCCAAAACGACGGCAGAAGAAAAATCACGAATATGATTTTCTAATATGTTCATAATATCGTACATTTCATCTTCATTTTCTGGTATATATGTACTTACAATGTTTAATACCACACATTTTCCCCATTCATTAAAAGCATATATTTTATTAAGCATATTAAATATTATTGCTTTATTTAATTTTAATCCTCCTTCTTCAAATAATATTTCGTTTAATGCATGAACAGCATTGATAATACATTGTGGATCTGGATCTAATAATTTACTTTTTAATATTTTTATAATATCATTTTTTATACTTATTTGAGGATTTGTTTTTATTAATTTTACACAACATATAATTGCAATTCTTCTAACATACGAATTTTTATCATTTAACCCATTAAATAAAGGAGTTTCAATATATTCAAACAAATTACTAAGTTTTAGGTTACAAAAGCTTCTTAATGCTAGTCCTCTTATTATTGGATCTCCGTCTTTACTATCTTTTTGTAGCGTATTAATGGTTAGTAGTGATAATTCTGAGTTCGTTTCTGTAAAAGTCAGCATGTACGTATATATGTGCATGTGTAAATGTTATTATGTCAGAGGTATATGTAATATAATATACCGCGAAAGCATATTCTAAAAATACAGTACTTACATATATAACATATAAAAGAGTAAAAAATGAAACTTAAAGTATTGTAAATGAGATTCTACATATATGACATAAAAAGTAAAACAGCATGAAACTAAATAAAGAGCTAAAGCTGTAAAAAAATGAATAATATTTTATCAATATAAATACACAATCAAAAAAAAAAAAAAAAAAAAAAAAAAAAAAAAAAGTACCTGCATAATTGTTTAGATATAAATATATCATTTTTTTTTGTATTATATCATTGGTACTGGATATCATTATAATTTCTGGAAATAACTTAGATACATCAACACTTAGCGTCATATATGCTATTACTGTTTTTAGGACATCTCTCTTTTTTTCGTCATTTTTTTCTTGTGGTAATTTCCTTAAAACGTCTTTTAGTTTATTTATTTCGCTCTGCATACATAATAAAATATAATTTATTAGTGTATAAAATGTTAAGTACTTATGTTTATAAGTACAAGTTTATTCTTGTAATCATTTTACATAAACACGTGCAAGTTAATGTGTAAAAATGTGTACATACAAACACATGTATACATATATACATATGTGTTATAATATATTAGTTAACTATCAATTGGTATGCGTTTGTTTTTTTTTTTTTTTTTATTACAAGTAACATTTGTGGAATATATAAATATTTTGCATATCAATAAACTATTGTAGTAATAACATATTTTTTTTTTTTTTTTTTTTTTTTATTTACTTGGCCAGGCGACATATTAATGAATATGGTACACGAAAAAAAGTGTATACGAATGTATTTATATACATATATATTTTAAGGTATAAATAGGAAACATCTATTATAGCAAAAAAATAAAATATATATATATATATATATATATATATATGATTACTTTATCTGTTTAAATGTGTATATATGTATTATTATATAATTATATGTTGCTAAAACTTCGTGTTACTAAAATAAAAATTAATACTATTGCGCTCACGCATACATACATATACATATATACAATCGAATGTTCGTATTTCAAAAATTAGTTTTGTTTAATATACCAGAAACATAGTTGTATTTTTTTTTTTATTTTAAATATAATACAAATGCTAAAAAGTTTTCACTAAAATTGACATATTCGTTGAACGTAAATAATTAACCATAAAATAAAATTTATAGATTTATATGAGATCTGTCCACCTCAAAAAAACACAAAACAAAACAAAAAAAAAAAAAAAACATATAAAAAAAAATTCGAATTGAATTAAATTGAATATTCCAATCTTTATTTTAATATTTTTGTTATGAAAAAAATATACAAGTGTTATTAACATGCGAACGAACGTTTAAAAATGTACAAATAAATATATACATATATATATATATATATATATATATATATATATATGTACATATGTAATTTTTAAACGTTCGTTCGCATGTTAATAACACTTGTATATTTTTTTCATAACAAAAATATTAAAATAAAGATTGGAATATTCAATTTAATTCAATTCGAATTTTTTTTTATATGTTTTTTTTTTTTTTTTTTTTTTTTTTTGTTTTTTTTTGAGGT
>CABPSV020000106.1:0-10433 GCA_902459845.2 Hepatocystis sp. ex Piliocolobus tephrosceles
TTTATCTATGTTTTTATCTATGTTTTTATCTATGTTTTTATCTATGTTTTTATCTATGTTTTTATCTATGTTTTTATCTATGTTTTTATCTATGTTTTTATCTATGTTTTTATCTATGTTTTTATCTATGTTTTTATTTATGTTTTTATCTATGTTTTTATCTATGTTTTTTTTTTTTTTTTTTTTTAAATGCATAATTTTTTTAATAGTATATGGTTTGCTTTTTTCATAGTTTTGCCGATATATCATTTTGTCACAACATCTTTGTCCGTATTGTTGTTCCTATGTGTTGTGGTTATCGTTGTTTTTTATTTTTTTTTACTTTAAAAAAAAAAAAGGAACAAATGAATAGAAGTAAAAACCTAAGTCTATTCGAATTACATATATATATATATAAAGTACATACATATTTTTAAGCGATACACATATGTATGTGTTTATTAATAGTTTGAACTAATTTTTTTTTTTTTTTAAAGACGTGGATACGCACACATTGTGTTTATAATTTTTAAACTATTTAAGTTAGAAAAAAATATGTGTAGAATAGTATCATAAAGATTCATGTGTGATAATATGTGTATATGTATGGGTAAAGGCACACATAAATACATATATATATATATATATATATATATAAAAGTTTGGAAAGAGTAAAGCACAATTAATATGTGAAAACGTATACATAACATACACGCATATCTTTTTTAGTTAAAAAAAAAAAAAAATCGAATAGGTAAAATAATAATGCACATATATATATATATATATATATATTTTTTTTAAGTTCACACATATTAAGCTATATAATTTTCTATTTTGTTAGATTTTTGTAAAAAAAAAAACAAAAATTATGGTAAAGTAATTAAAATTAGTTATATATGTATAACACATGTGTACATTTGTAATTAAAACTAAAAAAAAAAATAAAAACTAGTAGTTCGTTTTGGATATATACAGTTATTATTATATATGTGTGTACATTTTTTTGTGTCTATTTTGCTCACATATACATATATATACATATATATATATATATATCAGTGCAAATACCGAATTGTGTGAACATATAAGTCTATACATTTATACTTACATTGTCAACGTATTTAACGCATATACATGTGTACGCTAATGCATATATGAAGATATGTACGTACGTGTATAAATATAAACAAAAATGATGGCCGAAGAATACAATGAAAAAGATGTCACAAATGTTGATAATGAAAAAACGCTAGCTACGAAATTGGAACCTGAGAAATTATTTGAAGATCAGGCAGAGGCAAACGAAACCGAGAGAAACCAGACAGAATCAAACGAAGCCGAAGAAAATCAGACAGAGGCAAACAAAACCGAAGAAAAACAGACAGAGGCAAACAAAACCGAAGAAAAACAGACAGAGGCAAACAAAACCGAAGAAAAACAGACAGAGGCAAACAAAACCGAAGAAAAACAGACAAAACTAACCGCAAAAAAACTCACCTCTAACTATGAAGATGTTCAAAAACACTTTGAGACATTAAATGATACGGTTGAAAACATGAACATGCATTTTAATAAGGTTTTAGAAAAAAATGAAGAAAAATATATTTTGGCATTTAATACATATATGTATGACGTACAAAAAGAAATAATATTACTAAAAAAAGCAGTGAAAGAAGAAAAAATTAAGCAGTTGAAAGATGAAAGAGTAACGAGTTTACAAAAGGAACTAAAGTGGTACATAAATGAATGTTTACGGCTAGATGATGTTTCTCAGTTTTTTAAAAAAGAAGCAGAAAAGTGGAAACGAAACAGCGAACTTATGAAAGATCATATGTTATTCTTAGAAGCAAAACTTTCAAAGTTATTGGATAAAAAAATTAAAGAAGAAAGCATAAAAAATAAGGAAATAAAAAAAGAAGATGAACATGGTACCGAAGTGACAGAACATAAAGAAAGTAAAAACATGGACAAAAAAGAAGCAGCTACAGAAGCAGTAACAGAAGCAGGAAAAGAAGCAGGAAAAGAAGCAGGAAAAGAAGCAGGAAAAGAAGCAGGAAAAGAAGCAGGAAAAGAAGAAGAAGAAAAAAACAAGCAAACAAAATTAAAAATGTCCACAAATGAAGACAATAGAAAAAATAAAAAAAATGACTCTTACACTAAAGATAGTGCAAGCAAAAAAAAAAAAGACGTTACAGGAAGAGATAATACAGGAAGAGATAATACAGGAAGAGATAATACAGGAAAAGATAATACAGGAAGAGATAATACAGGAAAAGATAATACAGGAAGAGACACAGATTTAAACCATTTAATAAAACAAAAAGAAAAAACAAATAATATGATATGTAAAGAGTTAGACTACAAGATAAAGATTTTAGAAAAAAAATTAAAAAAACAAATAAGCATTAATGATGACTTACAAGAAAAACTAACCCAACGTTATATTGAAAAATCTCAATATGAGAAGTTATTTATCGACTGTATACATGAAATTAAAAAAGATTTGGAAAAAGAAGCTAAATATAACGATAAAGAAAAATATATCGAAAATAATTTTTCAGAATTAATAAATAAAGAAGAGTTAAGTTATTTTACAAAAGAAGAAAAAAAAAAAATACTTGTTTCATTTTTTTCTTCCAATGCAATAATACAGCTTCTAAAAAGGCATATATTTAGTAAAGAAAAAATAACTTTCGATTTTTATCAAAGAAATAATTATAGTAACACGATTTTACCAAAAAAAAATATGTCCGACATTTCGCCTTTCATTTTGTAAGCTTAAGCACCAAAAAGGGGAAGAAAAAAAAAAAAAAAAAAAAGAACAAAAAAAAAAACAGAACAAAAAAAAAACATAGCAAAATAGAGCAAAAAAAATAAAAAAATCGGATATATGTGTGTGTACATGCTGCATACGTAAGCTTTTTGCAAAATGTAGTGTTTAATTTTCCAATTGGCTGTGTGTTTCTTTTAGTTAATTTTTTTTTTTTTTTTTTTTTTAAATGTTCAAATTTTTTTTTTTCAACACTTTTAACTTCAACTTTTTCTAATGGCTTTTTTAAAAAAATATACTTAATATAAAAAAAAGTTAATATAAATAAAATTATTGAGAAAAAAAAAAAAAAAAAAAAAAAAAAAAAAAAAAAATGGGAATTTCATTTTTAGATTTTTATGTCTACTATATAAAAAGCAATTATAACGAATAAACGGAATAAATAAGGAGGTTATTGACTTTTTTAATATTGAAAAATAGTTAAAATAAAAATTCATATATTTTTTACACATACGTGTGTACGTGCATATACATGTGTTCGAACCAAATGAGTGGCACAAAACTGTAACCATAATGTATAATCGTACACATATAAATCATGTGCTGAACATTTGTACATTTTAGTTATTATTTTATTTATTTTTTTTTTTCAAAACTCGATCAATTCAACTTTGTAACATAAAATAAAATTTAACAAGTACAGGTTTAATCTGAGAAAATAAAAAATGGGTACGTATGCATACTTAAACATACATGTGCACATGATAGGCAATACTCTACTTAAATAGACATATTAGCTTATGCATACATGTCAAATATTTAACAAAAAAAAAAAAAAAAAAAGAAAAAAAACTACTAAATCTTTAACAGTGCAACCACTTAAACTAAGTTGAAAAAAAAAAAAAAAAAAAAAAAAAAAAATAATGTTTTTAATGCATATGGTAAAAGGGTTTTTTACTGACCCTAATAAAACTAATTCGAACGAAAAGAAAGAAATTGATAAAAAAGTTCATATTAAAGAGTTAAAGAATGAAATTTGGTTGTATAAAAATGAAAATAGCAAAGAAGAGTTGGATGAAGAATATTATAGTGAAAGTGAGGAAGATAGCATAGGTGAAGAAAATAAAAAAAAAGAAAAAAAACATTTTTTAGAAGTCCCCTTATTTGAAGAAGATGAGAATGAAAGAGACATAAAAAAAAATATGGTTAGGATAAATTTTTTATTAATATTTGCTAAAATGTTTTTTTTTTAAATATGCTCACACGAGTACGTATATACATACATATGTGCTCACATGAGTACGTATATACATACATATGTGCTAACACGAGTACGTATATACATACATATGTGCTAACACGAGTACGTATATACATACATATGTGCTAACACGAGTACGTATATACATACATATATACTCATACATGTACGTATAAATATTATAGAAACGACGTCCAAACAAAAAAAAAAGACACATAAAGCAACCAGAAGAATCATTTATAAGTGGATCGAGTGTGAGTAGTTCCGATGAAAGTGATCAAGAACCTTTTCTTGACCTATACGATGAGTTGAAAGTTAAAATCTAAGCACGCGCATAAACATATGAACACATAATTACATACACACATAAATGCATGAATGAATAAGTGCATGTTTTGATTTATTTATATAATGAACATATGTTAAGTTATTGTAGTTTTTTTTTTTTTACCTAGCTATTTTTTTTGTTTAGTCAATTTTTTGTATAGTTTGTTTTTTTTACTCATTCATTCATGCATGCATTAATTTTTTGTTATAAACAGAAAGAAAAGAAAATAAAAGAGTTTTATAATCCGATGTTAAAGCCACGTCTTTGGCGCTTTGAGTTATACATCAAATATATTCACAATTTGGAAAATCAGCTACAAAAAAACTTTTATGTTATTTCATTTAAAAATAATAAGTAACTATTCAAAAGTTATAAGTACCACTTTTTTTTTTTTTTTGTTGTATATGCTCGTATGTACTTACGTGTGTATATCAATGTACAGCTATTCTTATACTTTTATTTATGCTTGTTTTATGCTTGTTTTATGCCTGTTTTGTGCCTGTTTTGTACCTGTTTTGTACCTGTTTTGTGCCTGTTATATGCTTATTTTATTGTTTATTGTTTATTGTTTATTGTTTATTGTTTATTGTTTATTGTTTATTGTTTATTGTTTATTGTTTATTGTTTTTTTTTTTTTTTTTTTTTTTTTTTTTTTTTTTTTTTTTTATGTAAGTAAAATTGAGCTTTATGGAAATTTGAAAAAAGAAGTGTTGTATACCCCTGGCTACAAAATAGAACCAGGAGAAATTAAATTTTTACGGATACCGCGTAAGAAGGGGAAAAATACATACGTACATATACATACGTACATATACATACGTACATATACATACGTTCATATACATATATACATATATATATATATATATATATATACATCCTTATACACAGTGTTTTTCTGTTTTTTTTAAGTCTCTATATGGTCTCGCAAAAATGTATTTATATCATATGAAGATTTAAATAAATTTGAAGTAGAAATAGAAATGTGGGTTATAAAAAATCTTATGTTTAATGAAATGTATGCCTCGGTTACAAAAGTTTTGAGTGATGTTATTACTACTGACCCACATACAAATGTGATTCTTAAAAAGAAACTTGAAAAGAAAAATAATACTTTTGAAACTCAATGTTTAGGGGTAATACATTTTTTGTACGCATCAGTTTTTTACTTAACTATTATGTTTATTCACTCGTTTACTCACTTTATTCGTTTGTTGATTTATTTACTTTTTCATTTGTTCGTTTGTTTTATATTTTAGGTATATATGCATTTGTCTGAAGTAATGGAATTCCATATGGCCTTAGATAGTTGGTGGTTTATAACAAATATTGAAATACCAAGTTACTTAAAAAGTTTACCAAAATCATTAAGGTTTAAATTTCCTATAAGTTATGATGATTGGATAATTCACAATTCGGAAAAAAGCTATAATAATTTTTGGCTTTATCCTGGATATTTTTGTTTTATTGGTACACATCAAGAGTTAGCAAATTCTTATTTTATTTGTATGGTAACACATATACACGCGTTTGTACATAAACATAAAATGTAAAGCATTATTTTAATAGGTTGTTTATCCATTTTATTAGCCTACCTATCTGTTCTTCTACCCATTTATTTATTTATTTATCCATTTATTAGCCTACCTATCTGTTCTTCTACCCATTTATTTATTTACTAATTTTTTTATTTGTTTATCCATTTATTAGCCTACCTATCTGTTCTTCTACCCGTTTATTTATTTACTAATTTGTTTATTTGTTTATCCATTTATTAGCCTACCTATCTGTTCTTCTACCCGTTTATTTATTTATTTATCCATTTATTAGCCTACCTATCTGTTCTTCTACCCATTTATTTATTTATGTTTTTTTTTGTAGGTGTTATGTTACAACTCTAATTATCGATATAAACCGCCGATTTTGTTAGGATCTTGTATAATATCTTTAAAATCTGCGATTGACTATCCTTTTTGCAAGTAATTTTCTGAATACTTCCATATGTATAAATATATATATATATATATATATACATATGATATTGTAAATGTATGCACACAACGGTGTAAGATCGAATATGTTAATATATTCTATTTTATTTGGATGTCTGTCTGTTTATATATATATGTATGATTAATTGTGTGCCATTTTCTACTCAGGGGTGTTATAAAAAAATTAACACTAGATAAACGAAAATTTAAGCAAGGAGAAATAATAGGGAATATAAAATGTTTTTCTAATAGTTATGGATTAGAAGCAGGAGAAATAGAAAACGATACTCTGCGAAAACCAGTTCAACCATTAAGTGATGCTACATTAGTAAATCAGTTAGTTATGGATAACCACTATTTGGTGATTAGGTACTTTTTTTTAATACGTGCTACTTTTTTTCTTTCAACATATATTGTTTTTTTTTTTAATACGTGCTACGTTTTTCTTTTAATATATATTGTTTTTTTTTTTTTAATATGTGCTACGTTTTTCTTTCAACATATATTGTTTTTTTTTTTTAATATGTGCTACGTTTTTCTTTTAATATATATTGTTTTTTTTTTTTAATACGTGCTACTTTTTTTCTTTTAATATATATTGTTTTTTTTTTTAATACGTGCTACGTTTTTCTTTTAATATATATTGTTTTGTTTTTTTTAATATGTGCTACGTTTTTCTTTCAACATATATTGTTTTTTTTTTTTTTAATATGTGCTACGTTTTTCTTTCAACATATATTGTTTTTTTTTTTAATACGTGCTACTTTTTTTCTTTTAATATATATTGTTTTTTTTTTTTTTAATATGTGCTACGTTTTTCTTTCAACATATATTGTTTTTTTTCTTAATATATGTTACTTTTTTTTTTTTTTTTTTTTTTTTTTTTTTTAATAATAAAATGTGAGGACATAGCCATAAATAATGTCGATATGAATAACGTAAATATAAACGTATGGGTAAAATGGGACGGGATGGTAAATAAAACAAACATTGTGTCTAAAACTGTGTTTCCTGTATATTACCAAAATTTATACTTTCCAATACGACTGGTTGATAAAAAAGAGTTGACAAAAGATGTATTAATAAAAAACGTACTATCCATAGATTTAACTTCTAAGGGTGGTATATGTTTTGAAGTTCATAATAATAATGAAATATGTTCAACAATTTTGGGAATTTATGAGTTACCTTTTGCTGATATATATAACTATGGGAAATACGATTATAGATCATTGAATCAGGTATGTGTTAGTACTAAGACTAGTATTTTTTTATACTAATCTAGTATTTTTTTGGTACTAATCTAGTATTTTTTTGGTACTAATCTAGTATTTTTTTGGTACTAATCTAGTATTTTTTTATACTAATCTAGTATTTTTTTGGTACTAATCTAGTATTTTTTTATACTAATCTAGTATATTTTTTACTTTATTAATATTTTTAAAATTAAAAAAAACAAACAAACATGATACCATTACAATTCTGCTTATACACACTTTTTAGGATAACACTACGGGTAGTTCTATTTATAACGAATATGAATATAAATTTGATAAATATGATGGTCAAACAAAGTCAGCAATTGACAATTATAATGACATTTATAATCGAAAGTACAAAACAGTTGTATATAAAAATACTTTAAGTAAGTACGTTGTTTTCGTTCGTTCGTTCGTTTCGTTGTTAACTTTTTTTTTTTTTTTTTTTTTTTTTTTTTTTACATTATGACTATGCAATTAAAATTGTATGAAAAAAAAAAAAAAAAAAAAAAGAACCTATATTTAAATAAAAACTAAACTCATATTTGATGAACAAATATGTATATATATATATATATATATATGTGCGAATTGTACTTATTAAACCATAGGTCTAATGTATTCAACATTGTTTCTGAAAAGTTTTAACAAAGAGAATAAACAAAAGAATAAAAAATCTACTATTTCTGTTGAAGCATTTGTGATACCTCCATTACCTAGTAGTTTGAAATTTATGCATGAAGACAAGCTTGAGAATAATACACAAATTTACAAGGCCATGTCAAAAAGGTATGGTGTATAAAAGGCAAAAGTAAAAGCAAAACATGTACTTACCTGAAATTATTTTTGTATGTACTACTTTTTTTTTTTTTTTTGTTTTTTCTTTTTTTCGATTTTGCAGATGGGAAAAAGACTTCAAAAGATTTAATGAAATTTATTTGCAATGGTTTCCAAATGCAATTAAAAATAGAAGGTAATTAAAAAAAAAAAAAATAAAATAAATAAAATAAAAATGTTGATTGAACAATGGATAAAACATTAGGAACCGTAGCTTTTTTTTTTTTTTTTTTTTTTTTAAATACATGTTTTAATTTATTTACGTATTTATCTTTTTTTGGGTGTTGCATTTATCTAGTTTGCTTATCTATTTTATATACATATGTTTTTTTTTTTTTTTTTTTTTTTTTTTTTTTTTTTTTTTTTTTTTTTTTTTTTTTTTTTTTTTTTTTTTTTTTTTAACTTTAACAGTTTTCCTTGTATAAGCAAAAACGATTTCGATAACAACTTTTACCCTCTATGTAGCTATTTAACTTTAATTAATTTACCTGCCCAAATATCTACTCCAGGTGCGAATGACACATTTTTTTTTCCACTTCTTATGCACTATTTTTTATGTCCTAATATGTTATTCCCTATGAACAAAAGGAAAAAAAGCCAATTTTTTTCTTTTTTTTTTTTTTTCTTTTTTTTTTTTTTTAATTTTTTTCGAAAGGTTCAATGCTTCACTGGTTGAACAATATTCAGTATATTGAGGGTGATAACGAATCAGCAATTTTTACTCCGCCTTATTTTTTTTTGGCACATAAAAAGGGTACAATTCCGGACCATGTCCTTTTGTTGTGTTGTTGTTTAAAAGGGATGGAGTATGACGCGTACATATGTAAAGGTAAAAATAATAAAAAATTAAAAATAAAAAATAAATAAAAGGGGGAGCGTGGAAAAAAATGTATACACATATATACACATATATATATATATATATATATATATTGTTTATGCTAATATATACGTGTACCCTTTTTGCTTATGTGAGTATACACCCCTGATAACATGTCTACTTTAGGTACAATAAATAATGGGAAAAATGATCATTACTGGGTTATGACAAGACATGAAAAAAGTTGGGTTTGTTTTTGGGAAGTAACGAACAAATATATTATCCATTTAAAGAGTAGGTGGAATAACAATAATTATGCAACCAATGATGACATAAACTCTCAAAATGAGATGATTAAAAAACTGAACAAGGGTGATGATGAAGAATACTATAATGGTCAATATTTGATAAATTTTATAAAGTATGGTTTAGATGAAATGAAAAATATAGAAGAGAATATAAAAAAAAATTATGAATATGAAGAAAAAAATAAACTATATACCATGGATTTTTATGGAGAAGATCAAATAGAAGATGAAGAAGTAAATGTAAATGAAATTTTATTTAATGAAGATGATAACTTTGATAATATGTTTAATATTAAAAATGAAAAAGTTGATATTTATAACACCAATACAAAATTATTAACACATCTTTTAGAAAATTTTTCTAAATTTATACCTATAGCTCCTAAAATGTTTTTAATTGATTATGAAAATACATTAACATATGTACCTTATTCTTCTATTGAAGTTGTTTTTAATGACAAACAGTTATATGGAAATATGCAAAATCATCATCCAGCTTGTATCTTATATGATTTCGAAAATAGTTATCACTGGAGGCCCTTTCTTAATCACCCTGTTCCACTTATAAAAAACGAAATTACCATTTCGACTGCTTTGAGTGATCATTTATCGTACGGACAAAAAAAAAAAAAAAAAAAAAAAAAAAAAAAAAAAAAATAGCAAGATGCGTGTGTTCTTGTTTTCGTATAAGGTTTTGTATATATATATATATATATATGTATATGTATATTTTTTTTTTTTTTTTTTTTTACTGCACACAACTGGACAAATATGTATATACATACATATGATTTTTCACGACTGGACAAATATGTATATACATACATATGATTTTTCACAACTGGACAAATATGTATATACATACATATGATTTTTC
>CABPSV020000106.1:10533-29475 GCA_902459845.2 Hepatocystis sp. ex Piliocolobus tephrosceles
ATGTATATACATACATATGATTTTTCACAACTGGACAAATATGTATACACATACATATGATTTTTACTTTTATTTTTACAGAATAAAATACACAAACAACTTAGAAGAAGAAATTAGAGAAATGATTATTTTTACAAGAAACAAAGAAGGATTAGAAACAATTTTCGATCATTCCAAAGAAATAAGATATTTTTTAGAAATTTATGTTGACTTATGTGAGTATAGATTAAATTTGGATAATAATTGTAACCCTAAACCTGAAAATTATGAAGAGTTAGGCAAGAAAGGAAGAAAAGCTGTGTATTATGAAGACGATGGAGTAGTTGATGATGAGAAGATGGACGAGAGTAAGTTAACTAATACAAGTGAACCAGGTGATGAACAAGACAAAACAAAGAAATCATGGTCACAATACAAAAATGACTCATATCCTAGTATAGAAGCCCAATATATAAATAAAGATAGTTTCAATTTTCAAAACTTATATTACACAAACGGAGATATACAAACGATGAATAATGAAGAAAAAAAAAATAAAAAAAAAAAATTGTCTAGTATACCTAAAGATTACATATATGGTATGAATGATGAAATATATGATAAGGGAGAAGGGCAATACATAAAAAATTATGTTTTCAATAAAAATAGTCAAGATATATTAGATAATTATGATGAAAAAGTTAAAACAAAAAACCGAAAACGGTTTAATACTAACGCGTTACATTTTAAAGAACCAATTGGTGAATTAAAGGAAGGTTATATAGAAGATATAACAAATAAAAATAATAATATATGTAGCAATAATGTAAACAAACTTAGTGATAATATAAAAGTAAACATATGTAATAAAAAAAATAGTAATGTTAATAATAAAAAATTGGATATAAATAATGTAAGTGAAAAAGATGCAATATTTTGTAAAAATATTCAAAAAGAGGAGGATGATGACACAAAAAGAAATTATTCTGATGGTGATAATATTGAAGAAGAATTATACAAAGAAATAAAAGAAAGTTTTTTATGTAAGGGTAATCAAACAAATAACTATAAAAATATCCCAAACAAATACATTAAAAAATATGATAAACAGAATAATATTTTACTTAAGCTAGTAAAGAGTTTAAGAATTAAAGAAAAACATATAAAGAAAGACCTTGCTGAGATTAAATTAAATTTAAAAAAAAAAAAAAAAAAAACTGAAAATAATGACAATACTCATAATAAATTGAATAAAAAAACGTTTTTTAGTTTTATAGATACACATGATTTTTTAATTAATAATTTGAATAAACATAATGAAAAAAAAATGTATAATGCAGAAAATGGGTGGGATACTAATCAAAATAAGAAAGAGAGTAGTTCAGCCAACTTAAGTAAAGACAAAAACGGTTTAATCAATTTAAGTGCTCCCCTAGACGAGTTAAATAATGATAAAAAAAAAAATATTTACAATGGATATTTTTTTATTCCTGCAAATGGTAGGTGTACAGATAACTATTTGAATGGGGATATAAAAGAACAGGACAAACCTAGTATGCATTATGATGATATAATGGAGAAAAACAAAAGATTAAACAATATAGAAGAAGGAAAAAAAGAAAATGCACAAACTTATAATAACTTAAATAGTAGAAACATTAAAAAGAAGCATTACACTAAGCGTTGTGAATTACCCATGGTTTGTAGCGAATTAAAAAAGAAGCATAAAAATGGACAAAATAAAAAAGTGTTACACACAAGTAAGCGAAATGGTAGTAGTAGTAGTAGTAGTAGTAGAAATGATGGTAATAATATAGATTGTGGTAAAATGAACTTTATTAAAGTTGGAATAAATAAAAATAGGCCTACACTTAAATTTGTTCTATTAAAATATAATTTTAAAATGAAAAAAAAAAAAAAAATATATATACATTCACTAAAAAATGTACGCTTTTACTTAAAAAGTAATAAATTAAAAAAAAAAAAAAACGATAGAAGAGATGATAAAAAGACAATAATTGGTAAATGTAATGATGAAGAAATAGTAGGGGTTAATACTGGGAAAACGTTTTTTCATGAAAGTTATCATAAAATGGATAAGAATTTTAACGTGTTTGATAAAAACGATAATATACCATGGGAACATCAGGTAAATAAAAAAGAGAAAAATATGGGTGTATGCTTGCGTGAGTGAATAGATGAATAAATAAAAACAGCATTATATATATATATATATATATATATAAAGCGTCATGTCTTAATATTTATAGCATAGCAATCTATATTGTGTATTAAAACATTATGCACCCAAACGTTGTTTTTTTTTTTTTTTTTTTTTTTTTTTTGCAGGTAAGTGCAAATAAAAATGTTCATAAAATAAGTGAAATAAATACAAATAATAAGAGTGTGAAGAATATTAGTATAAGTAAAAAAAACTCAGTAGTTTCCGAAGAAACTTCCATTCAACCACCCAAAATATGGTCAAGATTAAGTTCGAAATCAAAATATGTGGTCAATCAGACTGCACAATGGAATTGGTATTATGCATTGGTAATGTTTTTTTTTTTACAAATTAGTTAATTTACTAAGTAGTTAATTATTTAGATAGTAAATTTGGTTTAGTAAAAAAAAAAAAAAAAAAAAAAAAAAAAAAAAAAAAAAATGTTTTCGCATAGTTCATAATGTTTTAAATGCAAATATATGTATATATATGTATATATATATGTATATATATATATATATATATATATTTGAACAAATTCAGGAGGAGCAGTATTTCAACTGGCAGTATTACAAATTCCCTGTACCGCCTAACCACACATTTGTTGGGTTCCCTATACACTTTTCTACAATTGGTAAAAATAGAAAAGCATATGTATATATGCATACATAAGCGCACTTGTGTTCATATATTCATTTATTTATTCATTTATTTATTCATTCATTCATTTATTTATTCATTTATTCATTTATTTATTCATTTATTTATTCATTCATTTATTCATTCATTTATTTATTCATTTATTTATTCATTCATTTATTCATTCATTTATTTATTCATTTATTCATTCATTTATTCATTTATTTAATAGATGTTGCTGAAGTAAAATCGTTTTTAATAAGCTCAAAACGATTCGAAAATATAATGAAGCTTTCAATAGATAAAATTTCTTATTTTATATACTGTAAAGTTTATCCCTTGATTGGTGGAGTGATGTCCAATTGGGTATTTTTAGGATGTATAGTACCTTGGATGGTAACGAAAAAGGCAATGGATATGCGTGATTATCCATATATATACATATACATATATATATATGCGTGTGTAATATTCACTTATGTTATTTTTTTTTTTTTTTAACTTGTTTAGACTGCTCAAGAAAGGGAATCTAATATGCAAAAAACCTCAAAAAAAATTTTCATTAGAAAGTAAATTTTACTAAATAATGAATTGAACAAAATGCATAAAAAATTTAACACAAATTAAAAGCTTATTTTTGATTACTAGACATCTTGTTATTTGTTTTTATGTTTATAAAAAAAAAAAAAAAAAAAAAAAAAAAAAAAAAAAAAAAAAAAAAAAAAAAAAAAAAAAAAAAAAAAATAGAATGATTGAATGATGCTTTTTTTCACGTTTTTTTAACATTGTATATTTATGATGAAACAAATAAACTAGCCATATTTCACTTTATGTTTGATTTTTAAACGTAACTGTAAGGGAAAAGCTAATTTTAACACAAAACTAAAATTGTATACTTTTATTTTATAGTGACGGCACACTGCTTAACTAACATTTGAATGATGTTGTTTTGTATCTCATTTACAAATTCATGAGTAAGGTTTTGACTATGAGAACGATAAATAATTCGATAACAAACACTTGTTTGTTTTGTTTTTTCATTATAGTAATGATCTATTTTTTTAACAAGTTCAATGTTTTCACAAGCTATATCTCTACATATTTGAAAAAAAGTTGTTTCATCAAATTTATTATTAAGATAAAAAGATATATCTTTTATTACTGGTGGATAATTACTAAACAAAGAAAATTCATTAATTTCATTTTCTTTGAATTGGTTAATAAATCTTTCATCTTGACTCCAAAATAAACGTATGTCTGGGATGTTGTACAACAACATTGCTATTCTTTCAAGTCCTATACCAAATGCCCAACCTTCATAATTTATTTTATTTAAAAATTTGTTTATTTCGGTTTCGATTTTATTACTAAGGACTTTATTACATAATTTGTTTATGAACTTGGTTAATGTGTTTTTATCACAAAAGGGGAAATCAGTTTTGGCCTTTATGTCTGTGCTTGTTTTTATGTCTGTGCTTGTTTTTATGTCTGTGCTTGTTTTTATGTCTGTGCTTGTTTTTATGTATGTGCTTGTTTTTATGTATGTGCTTGGTTTTGCGTCTGTATGTAGGTTGATATTTATACATGCGGATATATCCGAACCCTCATTTGATAATTTATCAATCAAAGTTAACAACTGTTTATCAAATTTGTTAAGTTGATTTTCTATTATTAAGTTAATATCTTTTGCATATAGTGACATAGCAATTACTTCTTTTTTTATTTTACCACAGCCTAAAATCTCAATCCATTTGTTTTCATTATTGAAGTTATTGTAGTAGGAACTGATATTATCACTAATAGAGTTATTATTTTTACTACTAGTATTAACGGATTTATTATAAGATTTAACCGAGGAGATATTATCCCCCGCTTTATCTACTTTTCTAATATATAATTCATACGATGGATCAGTAAAAGGAAAAGATGTATTATAATCCCATTTTATTTCTATATTTCTGGATTTAAAAATAAATTTAATTAATTGTTCTAATTTTGTTTTTAAATCATGTTCAACATTAAATTTATTAGATTGTATTAAAAACCCATCTGTTTGATGAAATATTGGATAATGATATTTATCTATTTCGTCTTTTCTATATACAGCCCCTGTATAAATAACATTTTTATAATTTTTTCTTAACAGTTCAGGTAAATGTGTTGTCATATGTGTTCTTTTTACATTTATTTTTTCATGATTTAATAATTTATTTACTAAATAATATTTATAAAAAGTATTAATATTATCAAAGGGAATATAATAATTTTCGAAATAATTATTATAATTATATATATAATTTTTATGTAAATAAAAAGTGTCTTTTATATCTCTTACTGGGTGTTTTAACGGGACTAAAAGTTCGTCAAAGTTTTGTTTAATGGACGTTTCACTGTTAAGGTTATCGAACTTAGTGAAATTAAAAAAAAAATTTTCTATCAAATTTTTTATTGTTCTTAAAGGATGATTTGGAATATTGTAAAGAATTCGTCCCTCATTAGATAAAATTATTTTGGGGAGGGTCACCATTTTATTTTATTTGTGGAACGCTTAC
Source organism: Hepatocystis sp. ex Piliocolobus tephrosceles (assembly GCA_902459845.2). Lineage (NCBI taxonomy): Eukaryota > Apicomplexa > Aconoidasida > Haemosporida > Plasmodiidae > Hepatocystis > Hepatocystis sp. ex Piliocolobus tephrosceles. Next base: position 15,925 of record CABPSV020000106.1, read on the forward strand.
TGTTGTCTGCCAAGTGAGGTAGGCATTTTTTTTTTTTTTTTTTTTTTTTTTGAACAGGTTTAAGCATTTAGTTTTTCATCGCGTATACAACGGATTAAGTTTGTATGTGTTTTGCGCATTCGTGTGTATATTTATATTATTCATATATTTATTTGTATATATATATATATATAAGCTTATATATTTATATATATACCTATTTATTTATATACATATTTATTTATATATATAAGCTTATATATTTATATATATACCTATTTATTTATATACATATTTATTTATATATGTATTTATATACGTATTTATTTATATACGTATTTATTTATATGCCTATTTATATATATACCTATTTATTTATATACATATTTATTTATATATGTATTTATATACGTATTTATTTATATACCTATTTATTTATATACCTATTTATATATATACCTATTTATTTATATATGTAATTATTTATATACGTATTTTTTTATATATATATTTATTTATATGTTTACTTATATATTTATTTATTTATTTATTTATATTATTTTTTTTTTGGCAACATGTTTAACGTTGGATCTACAGTTTTTATGTGTGGTTATATTTTACTTGTAAGTGAGCTATCGGAGGGAGGTGGGAGTAATTAACTCCAAAAAAAAAAAAAAATAAATAAAAAAAAATAAGGCAAACTACAATGAATAAATGTGGCAAATTACAATGAATAAATGAGGTCAAAATATAAGGTCCAAATGAAGAAACAAATAAAACTAAATTTAAGATAAAAAGAACTTAATGAAAACAAAAATAATAGTTGTTCTATGAACAGTTAAAATGTTAAAAATCAAGCATATCCGCCTATTATGTTCAATATATATGTATACCCCTTATCTGAGCTTACTACATTTTTTGTATCATTTTTAACACAACAGTAATTTGAACATTTTTGAAATATATTTTTACGAAAGTTTTATTTTACTTTTACCACTTGTTAAAAATGTTTTAATTTTTTTTTTTTTTATTTATTTTTTTTTTTTCTCTGGTAACATGAAATCATTTACAGTTTAATTTTTTTCACTGTATTATTTTAATAAACACGTTGAATGAAATACCAGTCGTATATATATATGTATATATTACATGTACATAGTTTACTAAAGACATAATTTTGAATGATGTGACTTTTTTTTTGGAGTGTAAAAGGGAGGTGACAGAAATAAAAAAAATAAATAAATAAAAAAATAAGAAAATAAAAAAAAAAAAAAGTTGACTTTGCTTATTCAAATTACAGCTTGTAATATATATATATATATAATCTGTATGTGTGCTATTGGTATTTGGATGATGTTTATTATTTTAACGTAACATGTAAGCATATATATTTTTTTCTGTGTGACATATATTATTTATTTTTTTTTATTTTATAGCTTATAATACTTTTTTTAAAATGCTATTGTAACATATGTACATATATACACATATACACATATATTATATATACATATATATGGTTAGATGTATGTATCATTTTTTATTGTAAATTGTTTTGGTATTTGTATACACTGACAAATAAATATATAATTTATTTTTTATTTTTTTTACTTTTATAACATTTTTATGTGAACAATGGGTATAAAAAATTTTATTAGTTGAAACTATAGTTATTTTTATTATACATTTCAGAATTAAATGAGTTTTAATTTGTATATGTCTTATATTTTGAAATACTTATCTTGATGTAAATATATGTACACAATTTTTGTATATTTATACATTTATATGCTTACATATTTATATGCTTATATATTTATATGCTTATATATTTATATGCTTATATATTTATATGCTTATATATTTATATGCTTATATATTTACATATGTGTTACTGTTAAAAAAAAAAAAAAAAAAAAAAAAAAAACATAAGTAAAGAAACTTATCTTACTTTTATGTTTTTTTTGTATGTATAATTAAATTCAAAGCATTATACTTATGTTCTTTCATTTTGTTTTAATTTTTTTTTTTGATTATTTTAATTCTTTTTTTATAACCCTATTACTGGGACGAACACTAAGGCTAGTATGTACTTCTATAGCTAACAAACGTGTGCATCTTTTTATTATCACATTTCTTACCGCAAATAAAAAAAAAAATAATAAATATATAATATTAGGAGCGAAGCACATACGTAACTAATAAATAAACAATAAACCGATGAATAAAAAAAAAGAAAAAGAAAAAATATATACATTCTATTATAATTATATTACGTTTGTGCAAAAATAGAGATAGTTTTTTTTTTATTTGTTTTGCTATAGTTTGTTAAAAATTTGCAGTACTATAGTTGAGCACGTGTACATATATATATATATATATATATATATATACTTACCTGTCTACTTACTATTATTTTATCTATGTGTTTTTTTTTTTTTTTTTTTTTTTTTTAATTTTGCTTACTTAACCACAGAACATTAGAGGATGAAATAAAAGTGTCGATTTTTTAATATATTTTCTTATTTATGTAGAACAGTTCATTCGGGACACCTGGTACGAATTAATAAAGGTAATAGAAACAAACATGTAGACATATTAGGAGACTGTTTATATGTATATAGACATGTTATTAATAAGCATTTAAGGTCGCTATTATTTTTGGCTATTATAAAAATATATATATATATATATATATATATACATATATAAGGGAAGACAATAATAAATTTGTAGTTTTTTTTTTTTTTTTTTTTTTTTTTTTAAATGAAAAATAAAAGGGTCATAGAAATAAATAAAAAATCAAAAAAAAAAAAAAAAAAAAATTATATTTCTTTATTTTATTTGTTAGGCAGAAGCGTTATTAATGCTTTTATTTCAATTTATATATTTTTTTTTTTTTTATTGTTTGTGAACGTACCTATCTTGTTAGTACATGTACTTACCTAGTCAACACACACACTAATTAGTGATTCCCTATTCATATATAATTGCAAAAAAAAAAAAAAAAAAAAAAAAAAAAAAAAAAAAAAAAAAAAGGTACTTCTATTTTAATTGTTGAAGTATGTAAAATGGAGAAAGACGAGTTTTATCAAAAATATGCTGAATATTATGGAAGCGATTATGTTAATATTCCAAGTTTGTTAGAAGGTAAAAATATTGAATTATATGACTTGTATTTAAGTGTATTGAGACATGGTGGTTACTCATGTGTTAGTAGAAATGCAAAATGGTTAAAAATAGGAAAGGAGTTTGGATTAATAAATAAAGAAAAAAATATAAAATTAATAGAAACTAAAGGTATTAAAGATTATTATTTAAATTATTTAAGAGAATTTGAAAGAATACATGATAATATAAAAAAAGGAAAAGTTGTTACTAAAAAATATAGGAGTCGTACAGTAAAAATAAATAGTGACAATAATGATTTGAAAAATAAAAAAATAACATCAAACAACAACAATAATAATAATAATAATAATAATAAGGATGGTATTAGTAATACAAGTGATAGTACTAGCATTAGTACAAGTATTAGTATTAGCAGAGCTAGTAGTATAAGCAAACCTCCTATTATGGACAGATTTGGAAGTATGGAAAGGCCTGGTAGTTTGGACAGACCTGGTAGTTTGGACAGACCTGGTAGTTTGGACAGGCCTAGTAGTTTAGACAGGCTTGGTAGTATAGAACAATATAGTACTACTGATCAATATAGTAACAACACTAAACAAATAAAAAAACAGAGTAATAATTTATTATTTAATAATAACGAGGTTATATTAATGAACAATAAAAGTGCAACAAAAGATTCTTTACCAAACCCATGTATTAATAAAACAGGCACTAATAATAATATGACAAGTTTTAATAATATAAATACTAACAACAATGTTTATGATATTTTTTATAATTATAATAATAATAATAACAGTAGTGATCTGATTGATTTTACTGTGAATGATATTAATAAACAAAATAAAAATGGAAATATAATAAATTTAAATTATTATACTACAGTTAATTTACCTACTAATATGAGTATTTATAATGATAATAATTTGGTTGATGATATAATTACTAAAAAGGTAATTAATAACGGATTAAATGATAACAAAATAAAAAAAAGTACTAGTACTACTACTCCTATAGTCGTTGATAACAACAGTACTACTACTACTACTACTACTACTAATAATAATAATAATAATAATAAGGCAAATACAGATATTATTAACAACACCTATAACGACATCAACAATAATAACAATAGTAATAACAATAATAATAATAATAATTATCTTTTTAATTATAATTATCTATTAAATCGCTCTTACGAAAATAACATAAATTATATTAAAAATCCTTTGTATGGTACTATTAATAATCAGTTAAATAGCTATCCTTATATGAATGACTATATTTTTAATAATTATGTGCATGATAATCTTAACAATGACAGTAATATACACAATGCTTTTAACACAAGCGTGGACGCGAACACAAGTACAGGTACGGCTATAAGTCTAAGTACAGGTCTAAGTACAGGTCCAAGTACAAGCACATGTGTCCCTAAAAATTTAAACATTAACACGCTTGATTATACCAATCCTAATCTTCATAGTGATAGTAATAGTATAAACTTGAATTTAAGCGTAAATAACTATTACAGTTATAATCTTATAAATAATAATTTAACTTATTACACTTGTTTAAGTAATAATATAACAAATATGAGTAGTTTTATAGATAATAATAGTATCTCTTCTAATAATTATGATACATACAGAAATGAGTATGTTCAATTAAATAATTTTAATAATAATAATAATAATAACAATAATAATAACAATAATAATATAAATAACAAACAAACTAATAATAATTTATATTTATTAAATAATGGTATGTTTTTACAAAATAATAATACTGATAGGGATAATATGAAATATGTTAATCCTATGAAAAGTGGAAATGCTGTAAACGATATTAATTACGTTAAGAGCATTCACAATAATAACATTAACATACAGACTGACGAACGTAAACATATTATTTCAAAATTAGAACCAGACAAGTGTATAGATATTTATAGATTATTGATAGCATTACACAATAGAAAAAAAAAAATCAATGATTTTATTTTTTGTTTAAATATATTTTACTCTTTATCCCAAATGAATAATATAGTTTCTGTTAAACAGATGAAGATAATAATATGTTTACTTTTACATATATTAGAAGATATGTTCTCTGTTTTTTCTAAAAATATAAATAATAAAAAAAGATCAATTAATATAATGATGGAATCATTTTCTAATTATTTAATACGTAATGATAAACATAAGAGTCAGAAAAATGTGACAGAAGCATATATGAACTCACATGTAGCGGATTATGGTGTATGTTATTGAAAATATGAAAAAAGTAAAATGGGCACACATATGCGTGTGCTTATATGTACATATATATATATATATATATATATATATTCATTTTTGGGGAATTTTCATTTTGTTTTTCCTTTTTTTGTCAAATAATGTCAATGCGTAATAACTTTAATGCGTAATAATTTTAATGTATAATAATTTTAATGCGTAGTAATTTTAATGCATAGTAATTTTAATGCGTAGTAATTTTAATGCGTAGTAATTTTAATGCGTAGTAATTTTAATGCGTAGTAATTTTAATGCGTAGTAATTTTAATGCGTATTAATTTTAATGCATAATAATTTTAATGCGTAATAATTTTTTTTTAAACTATATACCGCTCCATCTTTTGTTTGCCATTTTTTTTATTCTATTTTTACCTTTTTTTACCCTTTTTTACTTTTTTTTTTTTTTTTTTTTTTTTTTTTTTTTTTTTTTTTTTTTTTTTGTCCAAGTCCTGTACGGATAACAAACACAAAACAAGCAAAGAAAGGTTACAGAAATTGTTTAATAATGAGATCGAAGTAAAAGATTTAATGCGTTTCTATTTATTCTATAGTGACTACTGTAAAAATAAAAAAAGGAAAATAAAAAGATCTATAAGAGTAGGTAAGCAACAGATTGGTAATATAAAACAACCATCAGGTACAAGAGGCAAAAAAAAAATACAAAGTAGTGTATCATATAATAAATATAGTAACACATATCATGTAAAAGCGGGTGATAGTTACGGTAGTGTCACTGTTAATGACAGTTGTGGTGCCAGTTGCAATCGTAACTGTAATTTTGAGTGTTGCGGTAGTAGTAACAGTAGTATTAACAGCAGTATTAACAGCTCTGATATAGAAAACATGATAAAAAATAGAGAAAATAAAAAAGAAAAATTAGAATCCAATTTTTATAAAGATAAAAAAGATATACATAAATGCTTAACAAAAAAAAGTTGTATTGAACTAATTTTTTTAATTCTTTATATTATAAATAATTTTTTTCAAATTAATAAATACAACTTATATTTTGCTAATATAAAAATATATTATGAAAAAGGGAAAGAAAAAAAAAAAAAAGTTCATAACGAGTTGGATAAATGTTGTTCTTCTATTAATTGTTCGCGTAGACCCGACAATAGTCATACTCTTGACGTCAGTACTGACTTGCATAAAGATAGTGAAGAGTATTGTACTAGTAAACCGGATAATATTACTAAAGCAAATGACACAACTTCTCCTACATCAGAACCTCCTTTACCAACACCATCCTCATGGTCACCCGTAATTGACAATATGGATAGTACCAAAGTGAAAAAAGAAGAAAAAAGTAAAAGTGTAACAAAAAGATGTTATAGTGAATTTGAAAACAATAAAGAAGGAGGAGAAAGAGAAAAAGCGAATAAAAATACATATGACTACATAAACGAAGCAAAGATGCACAAAAAAATAAACAAATCGATGGTTCATAAAACGGCAGAATTATATAAAATGCATGAAATTGTAGATGATTATTGTACTGATGTTGTTATTACTACTAATGAAAATACTGTTACTAGTAGCACTAATAATGGTGATAGTATAAAAACAGATGCTACAAAAGAAATAATAAACGATTCTAACATAATAAGTATAAAAAGTAAACATAATTGGAACAATGATAATTTAAAAAATGATACTGATGAAAATGTTATAGCGCTTAAAGACAATAAAGAGAATAACAAAAAAATAGAAAATAAAAAAAGTAATACTAATATTTTTAATAATAACATCGGTAATACATATACTTTTAAGGATGGGTATAGTAGCGATAATAGTAGTCATAACGACACAGACACATCGAGTTTACCTAATGACACATATGTAACTAACTACTGTAAAGATACAAAAGTATATAACGGGAGTAGTGAAAATATACAGGATAAAAATGGTGATGAATCAAAGAAATGTAATTATAAAGAAGAAGTAAAAAAAATATACCATGATATTAAAAACGAAATGTATAAAAATATGAAAAAAATATTTCAAAAAAAAGCAATAAAAAAAAATAACTATAAATTAATGCATTATTTTGACTTAAGTAGGTTTCTTAGTTTTTTTGAAACAATTTTTTTTAAAAATTTTGAAAATATATTATATCATGAAATTATCGTTGAAAATATATATCTGAATATGTTTATTTGTATTGATATATTAAATTATGAATTAAATGAAAAAAATCAAATTTCTCTTAAATATATATTTTTTCCTTTGCCATTTTTACATAAACAAAATAAATATAAAATGGTAGCTCAATTAGATATTAATAATAATTTAATTATTAAATCTAAAAAAAAGCAATTTTTTAATAAAAAAAATATATCTTTTTGCATTCGTTGTAATAATTATACATACAACAAAGAACTAAACTATCAAAAAAATAATCACATATTAGGTAAACTAAATGAAAACAACAAAGTGTTGAAAGGAACGGTTGAGGATGTATTATGTGATTGTCCTAATGGTTATGATGATGTAAATGCAAGCGTGAATAAATATAATAGTTATTGTACTAGTAATAAATGTGAAATAAACCACGAAACAAACCACGAAACAAACCACGAAACAAACCACGAAATAAACCACGAAATAAACCACGAAACAAACCACGAAATAAACCACGAAACAAACCACGAAACACACGATGGTGCGTATAGGGGTGAAGTCTGTAAACCCAATGGCGAAACCAGCAAGTTGAATCATAAGAGTGCTAATTACAATGACTTAAAACACAAAGAGGAAAAGAAATACAATAAAAAATGTCCTTGTGGCAAAGAAATGAACGGATTTGAATACAAACAAAAAATAAAGAGTTTGTTTTTACAAATATGTCGTAAAAATAATAAAAATTATAATATTTATAAAAAAATTGACTATGAGTATTTAAAAGAGAAATATAATTATTGTCACAGTTTTTGTTGTAAAGAAAAAAAAAAACATAGAAAAGAAATTGTATTATATTTACATAGGTTAACTAAAAACATATTATTAAAAGTATATAAACGAGTTAATAATTATTTGAATATATCAATTTTATCATTAAATATATTAACTTATATATTATATCTAATACCTAGAAAAATGTTTGTATTTTCTTATATTCCTTGGCTATTAAATAAAACAATAAATGTAAAACGTTGCTATACATATTTAAATATTCCTTTGTGTATTTTAAATTATAATGGTTTTCTTTTTTTGGAAACTATGTTAAAATTTATATTAAAAATGATTGAACAAAAAGTTACATCCCTACATACCTATGTTTTATCATTTTTACGTTTGTGTTCATTTCCTTTGTATATTTATATACAATTTGATATTTTATTATCACACACGCTTATAGTAACTTCATTGTATGTATTACATCAGTTAGTTATGTATGATCCGAATTTTTTGGCAACGGGTAAAACTAAAGCGATTGATCGTGACATTAGTAATACTACTGGTTCTAGTAATACTACTGGTTCTAGCAGTACTAACAATAGTAATAACAAAATTAGGACAGATTATAAAATAAATCAACAAAAATCTAGTAGTGGTACTCAACATAATGATTATGTGATTAATATGGATAAACCAAACGTAACTAATAGTATAGGCAATTGGTTGAAAAGTGATATAGGAAAGAGTGACAATACAGGCAAACGTTTAAAAAGCAATACAAGCGGAACATGGGATGGTTGTACATATACATTTTCTGAAACAGAGGATGGACCAGGTAGCTGTACTAACGATAGTAACGAATTGTCTGATGAACGAAAAGAACTATTAGAAACTATTTTTTTAAAAACAATTTTATTATTTTTGAAAAAGTCTATTTATTTTAAAACTATGTTTCATTGTGCTAACATAAATGAAAAAGAAGAAATTGTAGTTGATAATAAAAGAATACAAATAATTTTAAAAACATGGGATATGGATAATGAAGAAATAAAAAAAGAGAAAAAAAAAAAAAATTTTGTTCATATGGAAAACAAAATATTATATTTACATGATAATTTATTATTGTATACTTCAGATAATTTATTAATATCTAATTGTTGTAAAGATATAAAAATATGTCAAAATATAAAAAAACAATATGTAAACCAATATATTAACACAAATAATTTTTCTTATGATTTTATTCATGTAGAAAATAATGAGATGCAAAAATTAAGTGTTTATGCTCATTTAATAATCCCTATAATTATGTTCTTATCTTCCCACCATATTTTATGGCAGTCTTTGTTACCCCACATCCCCTTATTGACTCATGTATAATATTTTTATATGTATCGACTTAACCGTACCGAATATTCAATTCTTGTTTTATTGAAAAAAAAAAAAAAAGGAACGGAACAATAATAGAATGACAAAAAAAACAGAAATAAAGCAAATAAAGAAAATAAAGCAAATAAAGAAAATAAAGCAAATAAAGAAAATAAAGCAAATAAAGAAAATAAAGCAAATAAAGAAAATAAAGCAAATAAAGCAAATAAAGCAAATAAAGCAAATAAAACAAATAAAGCAAATAAAGCAAATATATATGTTCCACTTATAACTTTTTAACTATATACATGATTTTTTTTTTTTTTTTTTTTTTTTTTTTTTTTTTTCAGATGGCATTCATTAAGACAGACATAAGTTCTTCCTTGTGGATAATATTAAAAGAGTATTACTTCAGAAATTTTATGAAAACAAAAAAGAGTTCAAAAAAAAACTCAAAAAAAAGGAAAAAATATTTTTGTCATAAATTTGTGAAAGTTGAAAAGGTGAAGTGATGACAAGAGAGAAAAAAAAATATTAAGAAAGCATTTTTCTTTTGTGCACTTGTGGATGGAACTTGTTTATGCATTTTACATATGAATGAGCCCCTTTAAAATGTAATTTCCTTTTTTTATTATATGGACAAAAAAAAAAAATAAAAAATAAAACAAAAAAAGTCTTGTTTTGTCGTTATATATATATATGTATAATAATTATTTAGTTGTTTTGTACATATTTTATATGTTCCTTTGTATATGTACTTATGTGTCAACTGCATATATTCATATATGTAAGTTGTTGTTTGTTTGTTTGTTTGTTTTTTTTTTTTTTTTTTTTTTTTTTTTTTTTTTTTTTTTTTTTTTTTCAAATAAACAATTTTAAAAATCTAAGGCATGTTTTAAAATGTATATTATTTTAAGAAATATATTTTTCGTTCAAAATTGTTTCTATAGATATATAGACACTTAATTGTATATGTATAGATAACAATGTTGTTGCATCTTGTGCTGAAAAAGGAAAAAAGAACTCATGCATAATTGTGGCGAATACATATATATATATATATATATATATATATATATAACTGTGGCGGTAAACTCCTTATAACATTTATGACAATAAAACAGGGAAATAAAATATAAACACACTTACTATTTTATTGCATTATTAGCATATATATGTTTGTGTGAATATTTAAAAATACATTACAAAAATGTATTACATAGATTATATTAATTTTATTGAAAATTAAAACGTTAAAAATGTATAATTATATCAAATGGTGGAAAGATACAAATGAGTGTATATATGTATATATATGTATATATAATATATATGTGTTTATAAGTCTATATTTTAATTAGCAATGACAAAAAAAAAAAAAATAAAAAAAAGGGATAAGTAGGGTAAAACAAAAAAAAAAAAAAAAAAACAGAATTTGCATTTTTAAGCAAATTCTTATGTTTTTAACATTCATATAAGTTTTAACATATGTACGTATGCACGTAAGAATACAGGATTGTTTTTTTTTTTTTTTTTTTTTTTTTGATTGCGTGAGTAAAAATACATGGATTTAAACAATTTAAGTTGTATCGAACCAGAAAACAACACCAACAATTAAGTAAGCTGATATTAATAAAACACCTTCTAACCAATTACTTTCTCCATCTTGAACTATTGCCATCGTAACAATGACTGAAATAACTAGAATAACAGTTGATAAAGGAGAGAAAGCAAGAGTCATGGGTTTATCTAAAAGCCAACCAATTAAAACTGTTACAGGTACAACAAATAATGCGATTTGTGCTGATGAACCAACAGCTACACCCATAGTTAAATCTACTTTGTTTTTAATTGCAACTGTTACTGCTGTTAAATGTTCTGTTGCATTTCCAACTATTGGTAGCAAAATAACACCGATAAAATTTTCGGATATATTATAATATTTAACAACTGATTCAATAGTATTAACGAGATATTCTGAATGTACACTTACTAATAAAGTAATTAAAATAAGAAAAAAAGAACCTGTTAAAACAGATAGTTGTGGATATTCTTCTGTCATTTCTTTATCTTGAAATAAAGATATATGTGTATATAATTGAAACAATAAAAATAAACAATACGTTAAAAAAATAAGAACTGCTGTTATTCTAGACACTTTTAAAATTACTTCCATATTGTTGTTAGTTGTAACGGATGATACAGTTGGTATTGTAATGGCTAAACTTGATAATAAAAGTAAGGATGTACTACTGGTAGCACCTTTTTCATTAAATTTTTGTACGTGGTGATATAAACCTCCTGCAAAAAAAGACATACCTAACACTAATAATAAATTTGATAAAATGCTACCTAATAGTGTCCCTTGTACTACATTAATTAGACCTGCATTTAGTGCTTGAATTGAAAAAATCATTTCCATTAAATTTCCAAAAGTAGCATTTAGTAACCCACCTAATATTTCACCTGTATGTAAAGCTATATCTTCTGTTACATTCCCCATTAATGCAGATAATGGTATTAATGCTAAAAAATTTAATATAAATATATATATTGGTTTACAACCTAAAATATAACTTAATATTCCAATAGGTACGAATATTAATAAAACATTAAACTTATTATTTAATATGTTATATAATCCTATTAAATCTGTTTTTCTTGGCATAAAAAATCGATTTTCCTCTGCAAAAATTAAAGATTCATCAAATGGTCCGTCTGTTAAATTATTAGGTGTTTTATCATTACGTAATAATTGTAAATGTAAATTTTTATTTCTTATTAAATTTGTATCATTCAATCCATTTGCTCCCAATCTATTTTGCGCTTGTGTTATATTTTTCTTTATTGGTTGTGATATCGCACGTCTTATGTAAGACGTTGCACGTACTCTGCCCATCACCATTTTTTTTTTTTTTTTTTTTTTTTTATAAAAAAAAAAAAAAAAAAAAAAAAAAAAAAAAAAAAAAAAAAAAAAAAAAAAAAAAAAAAAAAAAAAAAAAAAAAAAAGAACAAATAGATTAATAAAAAGTTAATAAAATAAAACAAACGAAAGAAAAAAATAAGCAAATTGGTAGAATTAAAAAACGTGGACAAAAAAAACAAAAGAAAAAAAAATCACAAATAAGTATACAATGAATATGTGGATATGTAAATAAGTAAATGTATGAGTAAATGGATGATTAAATAAATAAATGAATAAGTAGGTGAATAAATAAACGAACTTACAAAAAAAAAAAAAAAAAAGGGAACTAAACAAAACAAAAATAAAAAAAATAAAAAAAAAAAAGCGAGAAGGGGAGGAAGAGGAAGGAAAGAGATAGAGGGAGAGGCAGAAGTAGAGACAGAGAGAAAGAAAGTGGAAAACAAATATATCTACAAAAATTAGTAATTACGTGTTAAAAAAAAGTATCAAACATATGTAAAAAAAAAAAAAAAAAAAAATTAGAACAATAAACATATGGTAAAAAATGAAAGAAAATAAAATGTTGCTATAAAGCAAACTATAACATAGTAGCCGTTATATTGCATTACAAATTATTTACAAAATTTTAATTACATAACACCTACATAGTATTCACAATTTATAAAACTATATAAAATATTAATAAACGTTATGGTGACATAAAAAAAAAAATGAATAATAATAACAAGAATAAAACGAATGAATACATAAAATAAAAAGTAAACGAACGACGAAGTAAATGAACGAATAAATAAATGAATAAATAAACGAATAAATAAACGAAGTAAATGAACGAGTAAATAAACGAATAAATAAATGAATACAAAAACGAAGTAAAACAAGTAGGAATGTCAATAACCTGGTAGTTTGATACTAAATGTAAACAGTATAAAAACACATGTA
>CABPSV020000107.1:0-24364 GCA_902459845.2 Hepatocystis sp. ex Piliocolobus tephrosceles
ACAATATAAAAAATAATATATAGTTTCATTGTGTATTAATAATAGAAAAGTGTTAAAATTAATTTATATATCTAAATAATAAAATTATATATAATTATTTATATGTATATCTATTTATTTATATATGCATAAATAATAAATTATATTGTTTATATTTTATTGTTACATAGCTCATTTATTATAATTAAAAAAATATATTTAAGTCATTATATCGTAATTTATTTTCTTTTTCATTGTTTTTTTACTATTTTATAATACTTTTTTATAACATACAAATATTATGCTTGGTATACAGGTATCTATTTTTTTTTTTATAATGCATTTTTTTTTTTTTAAAAAAATGCTTTTACCTATTTATTGTTGTTGTTGTTTTATATATATAATTAAAAGAAAATAAAATGAAATACCACTGTATTATTATATAATTTTTTATTAATCTATTTGTATTTAAAATTCATAAGATAAAATGGATATGTTTCTAACATATATCACAGTATCTTTATTTGTTTCATTAGTATTGGTGCACATAAGTTATAATTACAAATGTGTGTTGTGAAGTGGGTATAGTAGTTAATTAAGGGGTATAAATTAATCAAATGCGGTTTAACATAGAGTATTTTTTAAAAAAATAAAATGCATCTGTATTAAATTATTATAAGTTGAAAATATATTATTTTTATATACCTATTAATTTACTCATGAAATATAAATTGTAAAAATACCAAACAAACATCAAATTATTAAATTATATATATATATATATATATATATATATATATATATATATATAAATTTGTCACATACACATATTTAAACATAAATAAATTATACACATCTAAATATTGTTATAAATAAATATGTATTTACATAAATATACACATAATTAAATTTATGTATAGTTTGAATTAAATTTGTTGTTAGCACAAAAAAAAAACAAAATGCATAAATGCATAAATATGATAGTAAACCTAACAGTTTTAGTTTTAAAAAAAAATATCAGTTTTTGCTATTAATGTTAATAGTAGTATTACTACTACTAATACTACTACCACTACTACTTCATCTTACAATGCCAAACAAAATGAACAAAATAACACATTTATAATGTCAGAAGAAAAGTCACAAAAAAATGTATAATAGTACCATATATAACAAAAAAAAAAACAAAAAAAATAAGCAGGTTACTACTGCTTTTACTAATGACCAATAATAACTGTAACAAAAATAATGTCAAACAAACTAACAAGAAACTTAATTTGATAAAACAATCTGACTTCTTAAACATATATGAAATATTATATGATACAAAAATTATACCTGAATTAATTGATAATAATTTTAACATAAATAGGCTCTTATGTTGACTACTACACCTTATTACCATTATTAACAAAAAACGAATTTTTTTTTTTTCGATAATTATAAAAAAATATATAAAGATAAGTATTTAGAAGGTTTATATAAACATGTCTTAAATACTAATTTAAGTATGGACATTTGTTTTAATGCGGTTAATGTGATTTTTATTTTTAGCAAACTTAAGTGACGTGTGATACATATCTATACATTATATCTGTATTTGTGTATGTACTGGGGTCCTTATGGGCTTGTATAGACTCATATATGTATATATATATATATATATATATATATGTGGTCACGTGATCACATACTTAACGTTTTGCATTTATGTGGATCATTACATATACGCATCAACTTTACCATTTGTATAGCACAGTTTATTTTGTTTTGTTTCTACTTTTTTTTAATTATCATTTCATTTATTTATTTATTTAATTATTATTTAGTTTATATATGTATTATATATATTTATTTATTTTTATTTTTTTCTTGTCATTATAACATTGAACTATGTATAGAAAAACTTTTGATCCGTTTATGTCAGCAATCTTTTATTTAAGCACACTATTCCAACATAAAAATAAACATACATATACCGGTGTATGTGCTCACATATTAGTGTTTTTTTTTTTTTTTTTTTTTTTTTTTTTTTTTTTTTTTTTTTTTTTTCATTTTCTTAGATTATATTTATGTGCCTCTTTTTTCAAACTTACATAGAATTGCTTCCATGATAGTGGTGCATATTTTTTTTTTATTTATTTTTTTTTTCATATACATATACATTGTGCTATATGAATTTTTATATTGACTATTGTAAGCAGTTGAGACTTATTTAAGTGAAACTTTTTTTTTCGTGCATAAATATGTGTATAAAAATATATATGTATATATATATTTTTTTTTTTAAGTTACAACATGCATGTGTTTTTATAACTTCTTTGAACTTTTTTTTTTTTTTTTTTTTTTTTTTTATTATGTTGTGTCATAATATAAAAATAAAAATAATTTAAATTTATATTAATTACATTTTTTTTTTTTTTTTTTTTTTTTTACTCTCTACATATCTGCGCAACGTTTAATCGTTTATATATATACTTCAATGCTTTCAATTTTTTAACATAGACTTTTTTTTTTTTAGTAGTTGAGTATTATAATTCAAATATACACAAAAAAACCAGTACACTAATAAATAAATTTACTAACAAACAAATTTACTAACAAACAAATTTACTAACAAACAAATTTACTAATAAACAAATTTACTAATAAACAAATTTACTAATAAACAAATTTACTAATAAACAAATATTCCTATAAAAATATAAATACACAAAAATATATAAAACGCTTTAAATATAACAAAAATAACAGTGATCAGACAAGTAAAATCGATATACACATCGTCATTTGAAAAAAAAAAAAAAAAAAAAAAATGGAAATTGATATAAATGAAAAAAGAGAAAAAGCAAAAATACGTTTTACATTTTTCCTTTTGGGAATAATATTAAGCCTACCGGCAAATTCTATGGTGACAGTTTCATTTTTAATAAATGGCATATATCAAGAAGAATTATTTCATACAATAATGGGTATATTTACTGCCTTTATGATCATTTCTTCATTCTTTCAATTGACATTCGAGTCAATATCCTTTAATTCTATAGTATTTTGTTCAATTATTAAAGTAATAGCTTTCTTATTTTTTTTAATATGTGTTTGTGTACTTAATTTTTTTAAATATTATCTATATATTGCATCATCCATACTTGGTTTGTTGGTAGGTTATTTATATTCTGCATGTACAAAATATTCAATACTTTTAAATATGAATGTAAATAGCCATCTCCTTACAGGCTTATGTATGAGTGGTTTTGTTTTTTTTTTTGTTAATTTATTTTTTTCATATTTTACAATTGAGAATGGAGTAGTAGAGACATATTTTAGTACTATTAAGCTTTCCTTTAGCTGTTTTATTATCTCAGATATATTGTTTATTTTGTATATAATTTACGTAGAATTTACATCAGTTTATTTTAAAAATGCAAAGAAAAAAGTTGAAGGTTATCAATCTAATGAAAAAAAGAACACTGATGATGATGTAAATTTATGTGCTATTGAACATGGAGATGGGGGTGTACAAAAATGTACCAATACTAATACTATTGTTAATACAGTTATAAGTAAAACTATGACAGATGAAGCTATTGCTGATGCAACAAGTGTTGATATTAAAAACTGTAAAAATAATAACATACATTTGAACATCTCCAAAAAAAAAAAAAAACATATTATTTATATTTTAAAAAACAAAATTATTAACATAAAAAAAAAATTTAATTTTAGTAACCTAATTTTAGGCGCTAAATTAATTAAATACTATTACGTTTGCTTTATTCCTATAACTCTTACAATGTTTATATCGTATGTGATTTTTCCGCATTTATGTAAGTTCTAACAAGAATAGTAGTGTTTGCGTATGTTGTTGTATGTGCATGTATGATTAAGTTGTGCTTTTGTATGTATGATCGAGTTGTGCTTCTGTATGTATGATTGACTTATGCATGTGTATATATGATCGACATCTCCATGTTTTTTTTTTTTTTTTTTTTTTTTTTGCTTTTATATTTACACACTTATTCCATTATATATTTTTTTTTTTTTCAGTGCCAAATATGTTAGAAAAAACGGAATACGAAAAATATTTTATGACGTTTTTGTTCCAGCTTAGTAATGTTAGTTTTAGTATGCTTATGTCATCCCAAATGGAAAAATTAAATTTTGTAAAACAAGAATATATTTTATTCGTTTCAGTATTAAGAATACTAATTATATGGTTATCTTATGTTATTGTAAAATCGAATCCTACTAGTTTTATCCACTCAAATATATTTACATCACTCATCATACTATTAGTAGGCATATCAAATTCAATTATACGCACTATAAGTTTTACACGTATTAGAAATTGTTTTGAAGATAATAGTAAAAAAGATCAATATATTTCTGTATCTTCTTCTTTTTGTGCCTTTTCATATTTAGTCAGTTATGCTTTAGCACCATGGTTTATTTATATAATTAAAGTTATGTGAATGACCAAGTGTGTTAGAAGCACAAATAGTTGTACATATAAGTACTACGTATGTATGTATAAATGTAACTATATATATATATATATATATATATCTATGCTTTATATTTTTTAATTAGGCGCTCGTATGTACATAAACATATGTTCATATATATATGTTTGTAAAGCCTTTTTTTTATTTTTTATTATTTTTTTAATACCGACGTTCTACGATATAATGACCATTTGTCAAATAAACCTATGCATTTTTTTTTTTTTTTATTTTAATATGTGTCAAAATGTGTATGTATATATATATACATTCCTATATACTTTTTATTTTGTTTTTTGTTTGAATGATACTGCAATGTATATATATATATATATATATATACTCTTGCCTTATAATAAATATAACCACTCTAATAAGTGTACATATATATATATATATATACTCTTGCCTTATAATAAATATAACCACTCTAATAAGTGTACATATATATATATATATACTCTTGCCTTATAATAAATATAACCACTCTAATAAGTGTACATATATATATATGCAATTTTTTTACTTGGGTGGCTTAGTTTGTAATATGTGATTTACCATTATATTATGTTTAGTACATACATATGTACATACATAATTTAGTTTATAACATGGACCTACATGCAAATAAACAATATTGTTTTATTTTTTTTTTTTTTTTTATATGTTAAATGCGTTGATATTATTTGTATGTACAAAAAAAATAATAATTAAATAATAAGATTTTGTAGTTAATAATAAAACAAAATAGAAAAAGTTAAAACCTATGTTGAATATATATATATATTTACATATTTACATATTTATATATTTATATAATTTGATTTGGTGTGTAATATGAACATACAACACACAACATACATTTTAACTTTTAATATTCATATTTTTTTTTTTTTTTAATTTGCAACAAACACATAATCATTTTATGCCTTTAAGTTATTTTTTTTTTTTTTTTTACATAGGTTAGCCACATTTTATAACCTCTTAATAATATAAAAAAATCAAAACTATAAAACGTTTGCATTTTTTTATTACTATAAATACTAACAGCAATGAATATTATAGGTAGTTACTCACATATAACAATAACAAAGTGGATTGGTTAATACCAAAAAAAAAAAAAAAAAAAAAAAAAAAAAAAAAAAAAAAAAAATTATATTCAATATACATTTTCAACATACATTTTCAACATACATTTTCAACATACATTTTCAACATACATATGCAACATACATTTTCAACATACATTTTCAACATACATTTTCAATATATATTTTCAAATGAAAAATGTAATGAACAATTGTTAATATGTGATTAATAATTTTTTTAATAGGCAATTATGATGTCTTACATAGTTACCATCACTATATTAAAATTATGTTTTGGAAAACTCTTTCCATTTTATACATTTCACATAAATCAATGTCTATTTAAAACAGAATATATTAATTCTTTATAAAAATGAAACTGTGCATTTTTAATTTCTTTTTTTTTTTTTTTTTATTCTCACAAAAATCTGTTATATTTTTACATAGTTCTTTGTTTTTTTTTTCTTCTTTTTATTATTATTTGTTTTGTCATATTTTTCATTTTAATGTCGTTTATGTTTCATCGTAACATTTTTATGGAATTTGTACTACATTCTTATAATCAGAAGAGTCGATAAAAACTATGTCACTTATAAATTGAATTATTCTCCATGTCATATGCTCACTTTCTTCTTTACCCAAACTATTTATAATATCACTATTATTATTAATTCTTTTTATTATTTTTTCATAATAATCGTTTAGATTCAAATTGTTAGTACGAAATATATTCGATACTTCATCTAACCAATGACTCGTTTCCATTACTTCCATCAAAATAACATCATTAGCAGGTGAACCTCCATTATTATGTGAATAAATATCTAATATACGTTGATATATTCTATTCTTCATTAAATTAATTTTATCTTCATCATAATTATTTAAAAATATTAAGCCTTGTTTGATTGAACGTATTATACGCCTAATTAAAAATTCTGCATAGTTATGTTTATCTTTATTAGGATTTCCATGTAAAGCATGTAAAATAAATGTATTAAATTTATCATTATTAAATCTTTGCAGTTTTTTTAAATGTATGTATGACAGATTAAACTCAAAAGTTAACACTTTTTTAGATGCTTCTAAAAAGTCTTTCTTAGTAGCGTAATTCAAATTTGTACTATTGTCAACTGTTGCTTCTTCAGAGTTTGTTTTTTCATTATGATCTGCACTTTTTGCAGTAGACGTCGACGGGATATCTGACTTAAATGTTAATACACAACTGATTAATAATAAAGTATTTAAAAACAAAAATTATATTAGCTTCATTCTTAGTAAATAATATATACATGTACATATAAGTTGAAAATATTTACTATTATAATTTCTTTTTGTTGACTTGTAAGTTTGGAAAAATTATGTACAAAAATTATGGCTAACAATATAATAGTTATTTTATAAAAATATATACAATAATTTGGACCTTAAAACGTAACACATAATATAATATAAATATAAATATATTTACTTTATCTATATATATAACAAAGCAAATATATGTATAGATATAATAAAAAAAAAAAAAAAAAAAAAAAAAAAAAAAAAAAAAAAAAAAACAACAAACAAACTTAATATTCGACTTGGAAACAAACTTATTATTCGACTTGGAAACAAACTTAATATTCGACTTGGAAACAAACTTAATATTCGACTTGGAAACAAACTTAATATTCGACTTAAAAACAAACTTAATATTCGACTTAAAAACAAACTTAATATTCGACTTAAAAACAAACTTAATATTCGACTTAAAAACAAACTTAATATTCGACTTAAAAACAAACTTAATATTCGACTTGGAAACAAACTTAATATTAGACTTGGAAACAATAAAACTTAAGATATGACAATCATCATAATACAATTTTTTATATTATTTTATGTACTTCTATATATGTTTAACGTTATATAAATTAAAAAAAAAAAAATTCTATACAACTTTTTTTTTTTTTTTTTTTTTTTTTTTTTAATAGAACTTACATTTGTAAAAATTACTAAAAAAACAACTATTCACGTAAAATAAGAACTAGACATATAAGACAATCATACAAAACCATTTTAGCATTTAATAGTTATGACCAACATTTTTAATTCAATAAACTTTGATAGTACATAATGCATACATTCTTTATTAATGAACATATCTTCCGTTATAGAAAAAGAACTAATAATTTATGTATAAATTGTATAACATCGTTATTTTATGTTTTTTCACCATTACGCAATAAATAGTCACATATATATACATATACATATAAGAATGTAACATTTGAAACTGCTAAAATACCACTATAATAACATCCTATACAAATTCACTTTTATATACTTTTTTTTACCAGTTATTGTTTATACTAAATCAAGTAATAGTTATATAATTTAAGCCTGAAACACTTTTAGGGGTACATGGTTAACCATAATAAGTTTTAAATATATACATCTAATTTTTTTTTTTTTTTTAACGTACGATGGTAATTAGTAATAAAAAACAAATGTATTATAGTGCAATGTAGTAAACAGTTTATAAATAATAATTAAGTCAAATATTTATTTTTATTGAAATTAATATTATTTTTGAAATTCTATTTTTGTTTAATATGTCGAATTTAAAAATATTTTATTACCATATATACATACATATGTGTTATAAATAAATATATAGAATTTTTTTTTTTTATTAAAAAAGCATAAATGTAAAAATAATAAATATATATCAAAAAAATATATATATATATATTTTTTGTTTTTTTTTAACCACGTATGTAATGGTAATCTGTAAATTTTTGTCCAGTCTTAATTTTTTTTTTTTTTTTTTTCCTTATTTGTGATTGTTACGTTGTTTCTTATTTTATCCTTTTTATATATTTGTAAAAAAGAGTACATAGCATTGCATTCAAAGAAATTTATAAAAATAGTCTTTCCTTACAAACAAGAATATTTTATTATAAAATTTTTGGCATAAAAAGAAAAAATTCAGCATTAGTTCAAATGCTTATTGACATTTAACTATTACTAAAGTAGCACACTGATTTTTCTTTTTTAATTATTATTTATTATTTAAATAGTTACAAGATAGGTGAAAAATTATAACATATGTAAAACTTAACATGTTTTTATTTTATATTTTTTTAAATTATTTTACACATATAATCACTTTTATATAATCACTTTTTAAAATTTTTCACACAATTACAAATATAATTGTAGCATTTCATTTTTTTTAAATTAAACAATAATAAATTATAACTATATACTTTTTTATAAAATTTACTTCATTATGAATGTGACGTAAAACAAAATAAACCTCCTTATTGTCTATTTAATGCATATATACTTGTCTATATGTAAGTGTCTATAAGATAACAAATATATTTATAGTTTTTTTTTTGGGGGGGGGGGGTTTGCGTTTGTGCGCTTCAAAGCTAAAATACCTTTATGTAATCAATTTTCAATAATATAATATTATATTTTTTATATTTAAATCATAAAGAACATGTGCACTTTTTATAGTTGATCGATTTTAAAGTTTTATTTAAAGCGTAAGATCTTTAATTTAAATTTAATTAAGCAAACATATAAATTGTTTACTCATTTGTGCATGTCATAATAAAATTAATTTACTCCTCATCCCGTTTTTCCTTGTGTTTTTTATCGTTGTTATATATTTTTTTTTTTTTTATGTGTGTAATTTTTTCTTATTTTTTTATTGTTTGGTGTTTTTATTATTATTTGCAATTTTTTTTTTATTTTTACATATTAACCACTTACATAAAAATATTCAGTATGTGCAAAAAGTAAATTCTACATCATTTTTTATGAATATGGGTTTGAGCATTAAGAGTGCGTATGTTTAAACGTATATATGTATATATATATATATATATATACGTATATGTACATTTGTACAACGAAAACATTGTTAAAAGAACAAAAGAAAAAAAGAAAAAAAAAAGAACATGATTTATAATAAATTTTTTATCATATGTAAAACAAATAAACACATGAAAACCTACTTATAAATAATTTCTTCTCTTTTTTTTGCTTTTTTTTTTCTTTGAGAATACATAAGGATATAAAATAATATATTGTTACTAAATCACCACTTAGCAGTTTTTAGCAACATAAAACAAGAACAACTTTTAAAAAAAAATTGTAACAATGTGAATTTTTTTTTTTTTTTTTTTAAATATTGTTTATGCATGAGGCTTTATAAGTGAATGAAAGAACAATATAGCTTATAGAAGTCATGTAAATTAATAAAAGCCATATATTTTATAAAAAGCATTTTATTAATAAAAGTTATATAATTAATAAAATCCATACAAGTTATAAAAGCCATATTACTCATAAACAGAATAAAAATGAAGCATAAAAACATAATAGTATATATTTTATACTGAAGTTATGAAAAAAAAAAAAAAAAAATAATAGGAGTATGCATATATGTATATATAGTGTGGCTAATATGTGTTTTTATAGATTTACATTTTACAGCGAATGATATGTATATATATATGTATACTTAAGCATAAAAAAAAAATATATAGCATAAGTGAAAAATGCTTCTTAAGATATTTTTTATTTAGCAAAAAAAAAAAAAAAAAAAAAAAAAACGGCTAAGTTATTTTAAGCAAATAGAAAAATATAATTTATCTACTAATAAAACAATTTTTCGTTTTTTTTTTTTTTTTTTTTTTTTTTTTTTTTTTTTAAAACTATTTATTGTATATATACATATGTTTTCAATTATAATTTGATTTTTACTATTATTATTACATAATTTAAAACATAAGTATACATGAAATTATTTTTTTTTTAAAAAAAATGCTCTTTTAAATAACTTATATATTTTGTAAAAATAGGAAGAGTAGTAAAAAAATGAATATATAATATAATTTTTGTTTTGTAGGACAAAAATATTGTTTATTATATTAATATATAATACATATGTGATTTATTCAGTTTATTTGTATAAGTTACGTATATACATCAACTGTATATATTAATTTGTTAAACTTAAATATAAACGGTTTTAACATTTCTTAAAAAAAAAAAAAAAATTTTGTAAACAGTTAACACGCAGTTACATATTTTTTTTTTAAAAAGTTTATTTTATATTTTTATTTTGCTCTTTTCTTTATATATTTTGTTTTTTTCTATTGTTATTAATTTTTTCATTTAATTTTTTTATTGAGCAATTTTTAAATAAATACTGATATTTATTATAAATCAAGAACAACAGAAAAAAAAAATAAAAAATGAATCACTTAGATGAAAACAGAGAATCAAATGATCATGAGCATCATAATGCTGGTAATTAACTAACATATATGTGAAAAAAAAAAAAAAAAAATCCCTTATGTAAATAAATATTTCTACATGTAATATATATATTATGTATATATTATTTATTACATATATACACAACCTTGTTAATTATATAACATTTATTTTTAAAGTACAAATATTATGTCCTTTATCAACGATATTTGCCTATCCATATGTTGCTTCATACATTGCATGTACATGAAAAACAATTAAATTGTGGTGGATAATACCTATACATAATATATTTAAAGAATGCAACATTAAAAAAAAAAAAAAAAATGAATTGAAAAGTTTGAATGTTATAATTTATGTATTATTCTTTATATAGTGTCTTACATTAATGAAACTTTCAAAACACATATATTGTAATTTTTATTTTTATTTTAAATTTTGTTTAATTTATTATAAAAGTAATATATAAGTTATGAAAACTTATAAACAGCAAACCTACATTAATATTTATCTTTGTTTTTACACTTTTTATAACATTTATCTTTATATTAACGCACATGTATATATTTAATAATACATATGTTTGACTTATTTATTTCCAGGATCAACATTGTACGTTTCAAATTTAAGTTCAAGAATAACTACTTGGGAACTTCAAGATTTATTTGAACAATATGGAACTATAGAAAAATGCCATGTTATCTGTAATCCAATTACAAAGTAAGAAAATATATATATATATATATATATATTTTTGGAATTATTTAAATGGCATACATATAAATGTGCGCGTTTGTATATATACATACTTTCTTTCTGTAACAAATATTCTTAAAACTTTGGGTTTTATGTGTATTCTTTTATAAATGTGTAATCTAGACTGCATTAAAATAATTTTTTTTTATCCTTATATCAACAGAGAATCAAGACAATTCGGATTTGTCACTTTTCATTCTCCTGATGAAGCACAAAATGCAATGAATAAAACACATAACATGGATCTAGAAGGTTATTAAAGAAATGATTGAGCATATATATATATATATATATATATATATATATATATATATGTACATTCTTTGTGTGATGAATTTACAAATATAAGTACATGTATATATATTAAACAAAACAAAATAATCAAACATATATTAAAATGTTAGTTATATAAAAATAAATAAATACAATATAACGAAATTCATGTGTACACAGAAGATATAGATAAAAATAATAAAAACATAATAAAAAAAATTTTTAAATGAGGTAGCAGTTTTTTAAAAATAAAATATCATTGATTTATTAACATTATTTGCAATATGTAAATGATAAAAAATATATGAATTTTCAAAAATTAATATTCAAATTGATTTAAATAATATATTTTTAGTGCACGAAAATATAATAACTAATAAATATACCACTTAAGTATACATATATATTTATTAATATGTGCTCGTAACAATAAAAATAAAATAAAATAAAATAAAATAAAAATAATATAAACGATTTAGGTTAAACTGCTAAGACATTGTAAAACTTAAAAATCTGTATGCGAATAAATAATATGTACATCATGTATTTACACAAAATATGCACACAATGAATTATTGAATGTATTTATAAATAATATTCGAATATGTCCAGAAAAAAAAAAAAAAAAAATTAACATTTTTTAATAATAGGGAGACTTATTAACGTACAAATAGCCAGACGAGATGAACCATATGAACCAACCCCAGGCCAATATAAAGGAACTAACAGTAAATGTACATTCTCAGTTATTTTTATCATATTTTCATTGCAAGTAGTTTTTTACCTATATATACATATATATATATATTTACAATCCTTTTTATAGATAGACGAAACTACGAAATGAGGCGTAACTATTATGCAAGAAATAATTACAGATATTATGATAGAAGGCGAGTTGAAGCAAGAAGGTAATTTAATAAAATACAGTAGCCTTCTCTAATTGTTTGTATATATTTTCGTGTATCTATTTACTTATTTATTATTTTTGACTTATTTATTATTTGATTTATTTATTATTTTATTTTTAGATACCCATATTACAGATACCCAATAAAAAGTTACGGTTACAGAAATAACACGTATAGAAATTATGATAATAATGGAAGAAATACATATAACGATAATAGACGTTATGAAAGAAAATCAATAGATTATAGATATCATAAAAGAGATGATTATTATAAAAAACCTACAATGAGCAGTGATGATGAAAAATATTATTCAGGAGATGATAGTGGTAAAAGAAGAAGAAAATATGACAAATATAGAAGATCATTTAGTCACTCTTTAAGTAACCCAAGACAGCACAAAGGTTCTTCACCATAAAGGTAAAAAAAAGGATTTCATTTATAATTACATACGTTATTTTTATTCATTTATTCATTTATTTATTTATTTATTTTACTTATATACTTTATTTATTTATTTTATTTTATATTATTTATCTTATTTATTTATATTATTTTTTTTTATTTTATTTATCTTATTTATTTATAT
The DNA here is from genome assembly GCA_902459845.2 of Hepatocystis sp. ex Piliocolobus tephrosceles. NCBI lineage: Eukaryota > Apicomplexa > Aconoidasida > Haemosporida > Plasmodiidae > Hepatocystis > Hepatocystis sp. ex Piliocolobus tephrosceles. The sequence continues at coordinate 13,379 of CABPSV020000107.1, forward strand.
TATTTATATTATTTATATTATTTATATTATTTATTTTAATTATCTTATTTATTTATTTATTTATATTATTTATATTATTATTTTATTTACTTTTTTTATTTTTACAGGATGATGACTTAATATTTATAAATACACTTTTCTATACCTTTTTTCTTTCTCCTTTTACAATTTAGCAATTAATATCACGAAACAAAACAAAACAAATTATATACTTATGAATGCTAAACAAAATCAGAATATTTCTTAGTAGATGGATTCATATTTTTGTATGTTATAATAATATAGCAATTTTTTTTTTATTTTTTTTTATTTCAAAAGTTAAAAATTAACATTTAAGTGACTGTATGTATATATATATTATACCATTAAATTGTAAAATTTTCAAATTAAACACATACATTTACCAAAAAAAAAAAAAAAAAAAAAAAAAATCGTACACATTACACTTTTTTAATACGAATTACTGTATCAAAACTAAGAAAATTTTAAAAACAATTAAAAAAAAATGTATAACATACGAAAATCAGTGTTTTCAAAAAGTTAAATGAAAAATGGATTTACCTTTGTTCGGTTACATATACCCATCATCATATCTCCACCTTTTTAATAATTTATTGTAACTAACAAAAAAAAAAAAAATAAAATAAAAAATAAAATTGATTTTTAAATAAATACATAACAAAAGTAATGAAATAAAATTTTTTAATACTGTGCAAAAAACGTTAGAAATAAAATTAACAAAAAGAAAGAAAGCAAAAGATAACAAAAGATAATGAAAGAAAACAAAAGATAACAAAAAAAAATGTAAGAAAATAAAAGATAATGAAAGAAAATGAAAGAAAACGAAAGAAAAACGTAAGTAAAATAATTTTTTTTATAACGAATCTAAATAAAAAAAAAAATTTTCTTCAAATTAATTATATATATATATATATATATATATATATCGATGTATAATTTTTATCTGTACTTAAATATTTTTACAGGTAGTTCTGCCTTTTTTCTACAATAATTTTCACACATTTGCAACCACATCATTAATTCTTCTCTTGTCCCGGCTCTTTTAATTTTAATTCAATATTTAGATAAAAAAAAAAAATGAAAAAAAGAAAAAGTGTTAGCAAATGTATAAAACACAAATGAAATAAGAACAAATGAAATAAGAACAAATGAAATAAAAACAAATACAACAAGAACAAATACAACAAGAACAAGGCGTTTGAAATTATAATAACCAAAAGAACAAAGCGTATGCGGTAAAATATGCACAATATGTCTAATGTATAATGTATAATAATAAAGAACAAATAAAAAAAAACACAAATTTGGTGGTAACGAAATAAAAGGCTTTACTAAAAAATATATATTAGTTTACAATATATCATAAGTACCTAAACGGATAAATTTTTGAAAATTCATTGAAACAGTATTTTCCTTTTCCTTTTATACACTGCTCAGGAAAATTGACATAAAAAGAATGAACATACTGTTTTTCACTTTCTGAAAATTTTTCATTTAAATAAGCAGCAAAAACCCAAAACATAAACCACTGACCATGACATGGGTGTTTAATATCATTTGAATTTAAACTTTCATCAAATAAATAAAAATTTTCTTTTTTTATTTTTTCTATGTCATTATTTTCTGTATTATCTCCATTTATGTTAAGTTTATTATTAATTTGTTTGTTAATGATTTGCTCGTTTTGATTATTGTACAAATTTTTATTATTTGTTTTTTTATTAATAGGCATATTTTCATTTAACAAGGAATTTGCTTCATTTTTTTCTTCTTTTTCTGATGTTTTAATTTTATTTATAATGCTATGTTTTGTGTCATTATATATGTCAAATATTTTAAGTGTTATATAGTTACCCATAATGTTATAATAACTATTATTTTTAATTATTAATTAGGTAATAATATCAAAATACCCATTCAATAATATATTATACATTTTAATTTAAAGTAAATACAAAAACATAAATAACTACTTAATATATACAACTATTTTATAACTTATACTCAGTCTCCTCTAACGTTTAGAAGGTGTTACTATCATATATATTACAAATAAATCAAATTGTTTGTTCCTATATCTAACAATTATTATATAAACTATATATATATATTTTTTATTAATATAGCTAATATGAACTTTGATTTTTTTTTTCCATTTATTTTTTTTTTTTTTTTGCTTTCTATTTTTTTCGGAAAGAGTAGATTAAGAGGATTGTTTAAAAAAACAATTATTTTAATTATATTTGGATAAGCGAAATAGAGAATGTTTAAAAAAAAAAAAAAAGAGAACATAAAAAAAAAAAATTATTAATGCATAGTAAACAACGTATTTTGTATATTTTATTATATTTTTTAATTTTAAGCATGAGATAAATACATCATATTTTTTTTATATTATTTTTTTTTCCCTGTTGTAATAAACACCGTAAAAAAAAAAAAAAAAAAAAAAAGTAAATAATTAAATAAGTACATAAGTAAATAAGTAATAAATGTATCTTTTAATAAATGTGGTTTTTAATAAATGTGGTTTTTAATAAATATGGTTTTTGATAAATGTGGTTTTTAATAAATGTGGTTTTTAATAAATGTGGTTTTTAATAAATGTGGTTTTTAATAAATGTGGCTTTTAATAAATGTGGCTTTTAATAAATGTGCCCTTTAATAAATGTGCCCTTTAATAAATGTGCCCTTTAATAAATGTGCCCTTTAATAAATATTTTTTTTAATGAATGTTTATTTTAATGAATATATCTTATTTTAAATTACAATTTCATATGTTTTTATAAAAATATTTAAATAAATAAATAAATATATATATATATATATACATGCGTATTTGTTATTTTGTTTACTTTTATTTTTTTTTTTAAAACATTCCTTTTGAAAAATATGATTTATTTGTTTTTTGCTGTTTTTGTGAACATTTAAATTTAAGGAAAGAATCAGAACTTTTCAATTTTTTTTTTTTTTTTTTTTGTATAAAATATTGTAAATAATAATTTTTATATAGTTAAGAAAAAGAATAATTAATGGACAAAAAACAGAGAACGTGACAGAGTATAAAAGTGATAAAGAAACATTTTATATTTTTCCTACTAATAATTAAAACCACTAAAGAGCAAAATTTATGTTTAATAGATTGTACATTTGAAGCAACCAATAGTTATATGTTGTATTGTGTCAGCTCATTTATATATATGTATATCTAAACACAGGAGATAGAGGCACGTTGGTTTATCACATATTTGGAATAAGCTCAAGTACAACGTAAATGTATGACTAAAAATGAATTTTCAACAAAAAGAAAAAAAAAAGGAAAAAAAAGGAAATGAAATAATAATGAAATGACTAAAAGAAACATGAGTAAAACAGATATAGAAGTTTATAAAAAAAAAAGAAAAAAAAAAAAAAAAAATGATCATAAAATTTTACAAAACTGTGACGCTTTTTTTTTTTTTTTTAAGCTCCTAAAATATATGTAACATTTAAAATATTTATTTACAATGCATTTTATAAAAATAAGTATTAAGAAAAAATGTATTACTAATATTATCATATTATATTTATTATTAAAAATAATAACTATAGTTTCATGCAAAAATAACATTATTAATAATAATAGTATATTTAGAAACACAAATGTCTTATATTCTAACTCGTATAAGTATTTTAAAATAAAACAAAATAAGACAAAAGGAAAATGTGCTAATTTTATTTATTATAATAATAATAATAGTAGTAATAATAACAATAACAGTTATAATAACAGTTGTAATAATAATGGTGATAATAAAGTAATTGTTAATGAAAAATATTACAAATTAAACAATGATTTGAAAAATATAATATTACTATTTGGTAGAATAGCAGAATATTATTATCCCAATACAGTCGAACAATTTAACCTGTTTAAAGAACCATATAGTAAATATATTCATACAAATTATAAAAATAATTCAACTAAATGGAAACAAGTTTTTAATAATAATGTAAAAATTAATAAAAATATTTTTTATAAAAAAATATGTCAGCTGAAATTTAAATGGCCAATTAATGAAGATGAAAATATTACAGAACATCAATTTTATGACCTATTTCTTGAAAGATGTTCAAACAATATTAATTTACTCCGTAATCATATTTACAATATGAAACTGTTGTTGGACAAAATTATAAAACATAAAAAAAAAAAATATATAACTACTAATACGAATGATCAACAAAATGATGAAAATTATAAGTTAACCAAACAAAACAAAATAGATAAAAAAAATGCAATTATGCAAAAATTATATAAACAATTGGAAAAAGAATTATTTTTAAGTCAAAATCATGAAGAAAGAAATAAATCACCTGATAATATAAAATTATTAATGGACTTAAACATAAATTTTTTAGAAAAATCGAAGAATTCCTCTTTTAATAATATTTTTAAACAATACAATAGATCATATAATAGATTTCTTGTTAATGAAATTCTTACTAAAGAATATCCATCAAGAAAAATAACTGATACCTTTTTATATCTTATTTTTGAAAAAAATGTTAATGATTTTTCATATGATTACTTTTTAAAACATTTACACAAATTGGGGAAAAAAATCGAACTCTTTAATTGTAACGATAATTCAAATATTTACTTTGATCATTTTTCTTTTCTTATGAAAAATGAAATTAAAAAAGATACTATTCTTTTTCAAAAAAAAAAAGTACAACAACCTTCTTCTAAAGTTAGTAAAATAAAAAAAGAAAATGGTACTTATGTAGACTTAACACAAAACGAACACAATGTATTACCTGAAAATGAGCACACTATATTAAAAAAAAATGAACATACTATATTATCATCAAACGAACGTGCTATATCAGGGGACGACAACAAGAAAAGAAAAAAACAATTGTATTATATTACAGAACAAGATATTATTAATAATAACTTTAATAAAACAAAAGATAATATAAAAAGCCAAAAAAAAAGTAATCGAATAGAAAACGTAAAAAATAATTCAGATACTTTAATAGAAGCAAATTTAAACAGTAAAAAAAACAGTAATCAAAATAAACAATTAAATGCAGACATTATTGCAAATGCAGAAAACTATAAAACGTTTTTAAAAAACAAATTTACTTCGATATTTAATTATATAGTAAAAACATTTAAAAAAAAGTTTTGAAAAAAAAAAAACGTTTTGTCTCTTCGTTTATTTCTTTCTTCGTTTATTTCTTTCTTCGTTTATTTCTTTCTTCGTTTTTTTCTTTCTTCGTTTTTTTCTTTCTTCGTTTATTTCTTTTTTCGTTTATTTCTTTTTTCGTTTATTTCTTTCCTTGTTTGTTTTTTATTATTGTGAATTTTTATTTTTAAGACGGCTATATTATTTGTCAATACTCTTCCTATTTTTTTTGCTTTATCTTTTTGAACATAAGTTTTTTTTTTTTTTTTTACATTAATATATATACAGATACGAAAACAGATTTATTTGTGAAACATATACATTTTTACTATTATAAAACTTTGATTATAATTCTTATTAATAAAAACATTATAGTGATATAAATTATAAACTTAATTACTTTATTTTTTAGAATATTACAATGAATAAATAGATAAATAAATGAATAAATAAATGAATAAAATGAATTAACCAAATGAAATAGCTAAAAGGCGAAATTGCGAAATATCCAAACAGTAAAGTAGCTGATTACAGAAATAGCTGAAACGTATTAATGAAGTTACAATAACAAAAATAACTATCCCTACACATGAAACGCTTTTATTTTTCTATTTATTTTATCACTACCATTTTACCCATTCATTTGTCTATTTTCTTTCTTATTTACCTCTTTATTTTTTTATTTTTTTATTTGTTAACCTGTTTATTTTTTTATTTTATTTTATTTTTTTTATAGACAGCGGAAGTATATGATGAAAATCAGAAAGGCCTCCAAGTTCATATGATTCTATGGTATATATACATGAATACATATATATAGCACAAAAATTAACATATACATGTTATATACATATTTATTTATGTATTATATATATGAATGTATATGTTTACTCAAAAACAAACTCGTATAATTTAAATATGTAATAAAAACGGGGTGAGCTATAATCACTGTTTTTTTTTTTTTTTTTTTTTGTTAATTAAGCTTTTTAAATTTATATATAAAACAAGTTCAGAAAAAAAAAAATAATAAAAATAAAGCTATAAATAAAAAAATTAGGAACGTAGAGTTGTGTTTATATATTCGCATATAAATATGTTTTATTGTATTCATTCATTCATACATTTATTCATTTTTTTTTTTTTTTTTTTCACAACAGGATAGTATTATCAATGATCGTTGCATTGATTTTAGGCATCTATGCCCTATTTGAAATAGCTAATGTAAATTTTTAATAAGAAAAAAAAAAAAAAAAAAAAAAAAAAAAAAAAAAAACACATTTATACATTACTTTAGATATGTACATATTATATAATATATGTGTACATTACTTCACACGATGTGTATATATTTCATATTTTTTTTTTTTTTAATTTTATACAGACCAAAGACTCATTGCTTTACTCAAAAATAAGCACGTCTAACACTACAAAATGAAAGGTTAAAAGAGAAAAGTAAAATACAAATATTGAAACCCCCCCCCCTTTTTTTTTTTTTTTTTTTTTTTTTTTTTTTTTTTTTTTTTTATAAGATATATATTTCTTTTACATTTGAAAATATGAAAACTAAATTAATTTTTTTTTTTTTTTTAACTTCGTCCTTTCATATTTATTTTTAAAAAATAATAGCACTATCTTCGTATATATATATATATATATATATAATAAATAATATGTAACTCGTTATACAGATCAAACTATATACTACATTTTTCGATCTAGTTAGTTATAGATAATGTAAATATAAAATAAGGGCATGTATATGTACGTGTATAATTATAATTACTTGTTTCTATGTGTTCTCATGTGTTATATACACATGTATGAATTATAACTACATTATTTTGGCATTTTAAAAAGTTTAAATTATACATGATTACACGATTTTTTTTTCTTTTTCTCGTAACTTACTATTATAATCCGTTTTTTTCACCCCTTTTATTTTTACTCGTTTATTATGTTTTATTTTATTTTACTTTATTTTACTTTATTTTACGTTATTTTATTTTTTTATTTTTGTTCTTTTTTAGAGTTTATTTATTTTTTTTTTTTTTTGTATTTAACTTTTCCTTTCATGATTATTTTTTCGTAATCATAATAATCAAAAATTTGCATTGCTTTTACTTTCACTTCAACTTACATTCGCACTTTATTTTAATACTTAAAACAATGTAAAAAAAGCACTTTATTTTAATACTTAAAACAATGTAAAAAAAAATAAAATAAAAAAAAAAAAAAAAAACAATTATTTTTATTTATTCCATTTTAAGTTTATTTTTATTTTTTTGTGAACATAAATTAGTTAGCCTTGGAGAAGTCCAATGTGGGTATATGTTTATCATAAATAAAATGAGTCACTGACAAACAATTAGTTTTAAAAAAAAATAACATACTTTTTTTTTTATTGTTTTATTTTGTTTCGCTTTTAATAAAGCATTCTTTATAAAATTAAACACTCGAACAAGAAAAAAAATAAAATAAAAAAATAAAAAGAAATTAACATACATTTTAATTTTGATTAGGATGGTTAATCCAGAATAAATTAAATATGAACAATATAATAAGTTGGATAACGTGTATCGTCTTAGGTAAAAAAAAAAAAAAAAAAAAAAAAAAAAAAAAAAAAAAAAAAAAAAAAAAAAAAAAAAAAAAAAAAATGAAATTATACATACACATATATTCATGTGCAAGTACGTCAAAATATATATTCCAAAAAAATTATTACACTTATATGATGAAACTGATTTAAACATGCGCAGGAACAACAATACCCCTGGGTTTGGCTACACTGAGTTTATACTATTTGAATGTTGATAAAGAAAAGAAAACAATCCATGAATATAATAACGAGTATAGAAAAAAACAGAAGGAAAATATGCAGTTAGAAAAGAAAATAAGAAAAGATGAATAAAAAAAAAAATAATAAAAGGAAACAGGAGTAAGGTGATCAACAGAGTTAATAGGTGTACGGCTGAAGTAAGAAACAATCTAACCCCAAATTATTTTCTTACAATGTAGTACAATCACTAGCTCTTTTTGTTTATTTTTAAATACATAACATATTTTTAACTGTATTATTTAAATGTACATGGTTCAGCTAATTTCACATTTTAACAGCTATTTCATTTTTATAGTAGCTAAGAATTTTTAAAAATTGTTGTGTTCTGACTCTATACTTATTTTGTGATTTATATTTTCATTAGTGTTATTATTTGCGTAAATATATTTACCATACATCTTATTTATATATGTATATTTTTTTTTTTTTTTTTTTTTTTTTTTTTTTTTTTTTTTTTTTTTTTTATTTATATTAAGTTAATAAAAAAAAAACTAATAAGAACTAAACCGATAAAGAAAAAGTAGCTTATTTAAGAAATGTGATTAACCCGATTAATGTTTTATGGTACATTACTTTTTCTTTATCTTATTTTTTTTTTCCCTTATATATAAATTGTTATGACCTCTTTTTATATATATGTATATATGTTTATATGCACATACACGTATGTATGTAAATATATCTTTGTAACGACTTCCTTTGGATTTGGGGGGGAACGTATGAAAATATTGATGTTGCAAAAATACGTATACAGCTGAAATTTACAGTTCATTATATATATATTCAAAGGAATACACATACATACGTACGTAGTATACATATATATATTTTTCAAGTTTTTTTTTTTTTTTTTTTTTTTTTTTTTTCTCTCAATTGTAACAATATTGTGATTGCGTTCAACTTGTTACAGCTCTTTGTTTTATATATATATATATATGGTTTACCAAATGTATTCGAATTGTAGTGCTTTAAAAAAAAAAAAAAAAAAAAAAAATTACCCCTTTTAAATATAGTATAGCATAAACCAAAAGCACTTATATAATTATTAATGGTATAAAAGCATTATAATTATTTTTTTTTACATAGTTTTTTTTTTTATTTATTTAAAAGTGGGAGTACTATTATGCTATTTGCAGTGCTTTAGGAAAAATTGGAAAGGGACTTATAATTATTTTATATACAACATATTGCAGCAATATACATGTATATATTTATGTACGTCCGTTTGTACATGTGTATGTATATATGTTAACCTCCTTTTCAACAATCCATCTTTATTTTTTTTTTTTTTTCATCAAAAGTTCAATGGTGTAATTACTATGTACATTAGGTTTCTTACAATATCGTTACTCTTTTTTTATGTAAATTCCTTAGAGTGTTTCATAATTAATAGAAGGGTCGTATCAAAAAATAATTTTTCAATATATTCATCAACTAAAGGAGCTAAAAGAAATTCAGAAGAAGTTGCTAAGAAACAACACAAAACTCAAAAAGAGAAAAAAAAAAAAATAAAAAGTGTAATAATTAAATTTAAAATTGAAATAAAAAAAATAAAAAAAAAAAAAATTACATGTACGTTGTTAGTGTGTATATATGTACATATATATATTAACATTTTTTTTTTTTTTTGTTCTTGTTTTTGTTTTTGTTTTGCTTCGCTGTGTATCGTCTTACTTTTACGTTGTTTCATTTCGCTTTACTTTGCAGACCTATTTGGAAAACTTAATAAAAGAAAATGTAGAAACAGTTGAAAAACCAAGCGTAGAAAATATTATGAACACAAATATTGATAAGGAGATATTAGAAGGAAAAAGAATACCACGGTTGCGCATTAAGAATACCAATAAACATATTTATGCTACTGTTGTGGATGATTATAAAAAACATATACTTTGCTTTTCTTGTTCTAGGAATCCTAAACTAGCTAATATATTAGGAACATACAGGAGAAAAGCAACAAATCGAGTAATAAATAATGGAAGAACAATAAAAGCAGCTTGGGAAATAGGAAAAGATATAGCAAAAAAAGCTTTAACTAAAGGTATTTTTAGGGTTAAATATGACAGAGCAAAATATAAGTATGAAGGGAAGGTAGAGGCATTAGCAGAAGGGGCTAGAGCAATGGGATTGCTTTTGTGAGATGATAGTTTATATAACATATTTTTTATGTCCTTACAAAAAAAAAAAAAAAAAAAAAAAAAAAAAAAAACACAATTTTACATAAACTAAATGGTTAAAAAGGATAAAAAAAAGAAAAAAAACAAAAAAAAGAAAATGGTTTACTATTATGTGTCTTATTATTAAATCATCCATTTGCTATTATTTCAAGCAGTAACCAAAATGTAAGATATTAGAAATAAGCACGTAAAATTTTCAGTTTTCTTTCGATTTTATTTTTTTTTTTTTTAATTTTTTTTTTTATGTTATCTTTATTCATACAATATGCAATAATTCACAAAAAAAAAATATATATATATATATATATATATTTTTTATCCTTTTTTTTTTGTCCCTTTTTTTTGTCCCATTTTTTTGTTTTTTTTTTTTGTTTTTTTTTTTTTTTTTTCAGTATCAGATTTTGTATAAACAACTCACAAAACACATAAAATAAAAAAAAAAAAAAAAGGTGTATATAAAAAGGTGTATATAAAAAGGTGTATATAAAAAAATGTATATAAAAAGGTGTATATAAAAAGATGCACATAAAAAGATGCATACAATTGGTTATTTATTCATAATTTTTAATCACTAAAAAAAAACTGCTCGATATCGTCAACCTGTTCTTCTTTTGATTTATCAAGTTTTGAAATAATTATTTCTTGTTTATCTTTATCGTTATTTATGTTATTTATGTTATCATTTTTAGATGTTGTTCGATTATTAACAATTGGTTCGTTATCTGACTCTTCATCTTTGCCTTCAATTTTCGTTCCCTTATTTAGTAGGAACGAGTTGGGT
>CABPSV020000108.1:8278-25033 GCA_902459845.2 Hepatocystis sp. ex Piliocolobus tephrosceles
ATATATATGTATATTTACATTTTTTTATTTAATACTATAATGATATAAGTTCTATGATCTTTTTTTTTTTTTTTTTTCTTAACAAATTATTAACCTTATTTTGGAAAATAAATAAGCTTATATGACTTATATATAAGACAACATTATAGAACAAATCTTACCAATTAGTTTTTTATGAACAACGTAAAAAAAAAAAAAAAAAAAAAAAAATAACAAATTAATAAAAAAAAAAAAAAATTCTGAACATAGCTATAGATATAGCTATATATATACATTTTTTTCTTTTTTATATGTTTGTTCATGTATTTATAAAATAATTTTATTATTTATTTTTTTTTTTTAATAATGGTTGGCTGTCTAATATTTGATGAAATTATATAATTAAAAAAAAAAAAAAAAAAAAAAAAAATATATAGGAGGTACTAACAAATTAATTTTAAATAGTATAATTTTTATTAAATTAACTAAATTAAGAACATCGTATTCTTAAAAGCTTAAAGCACAACAAAAAAAAAAAAAACAAAAACATATTTCTCTTTGACTATTTTTTATGATTTTACAAAATTATATTTACAAAATTATATTTGCAAAATTATATTTACAAAATTATATTTGCAAAATTATATTTGCAAAATTATATTTACAAAAATTATATTTACAAAAATTATATTTACAAAAATTATATTTACAAAATTCTATGTTTTTATTAATTTTTAATAATTTATGCTTGTTTAACATATTTGTAAAAAAAAAAAAAAAACAACGTCTTAGAGTCTTGTATGTAATTTTCATTATTTATTTTTGTAATTTTTATTTATTAATTTCTTCAACAATTACATTAATAACATGCATTTATCCAATTCATTCATTATTTTTACACATTACATAAAAATAATATTAATTGACTGTTGTATACATTTTGTGAAACACTGAACTTGCATAAATTAATATATACATGTATATTCACATCTCCCCTTTCTACAATATATATATATATATATTAATTATATAAATTCACAATATATATTAACTACATGAATTAACTATATAAATGAATGCTATTTTTAATTAATGCATGTAAAAATAATTTTCAAAGCACAAAACTTTACATTTTGTAAATATTACTATAATATTTTTAATTATTTATTGAAATTTATTATATATTCTTAAAGTTATATATTAATGTTTGCTATGAATTTTGTTTATAAATTTGTTTACTAGCAACATCAAGTACTTTCTTTTTGTGTGTGTTTTTTTAAAGTATAGTAAAGACAGTTGTAAATTTGTTTATTTGAGAAACAACTATTTTATTACTAACATAAGAAAATATTAAACTTACATTTGTTTTTGCTTTTTTGCCTTTTTTCGTTTTTTTTTTTTTTTATTTTTCAAATATTACCTTCGTAATTATATCAAGAATCAAAATACTTTATTAAATAAAGATAAAATAAAAAAAAAAAATAAAAAAGGCATTATGGTTTTTCTACAATTGGAAAATAATGAAGCTTTACACGAAATCAACATATCAGATATAAATAATGAAGATCAAGTGGATTTATCACAGAATAATAGAATATGCAATAAGAAAGTGAATTATGAGAGAAAGGAGGATGAAGGATTATATTCTAATACACATGTATGGTATTTTGATAATGATGTATATAAAAAAATGGAAATAAGTGAATTCAAAAAGAAAGAGAACTTATATACCCTTAAACGTAAGTAAAAAAAAAAAAAAAAAAAAAAAAAAAAAAAAAAAAAAAAAAAAAGCAATTATGTACACATACAAAGCAAAATATATCCTTTTAGTTCTTATCATTCTAGTATGTTACATTCTTACGTACACATATATATATATATATATATACAAATACTCACCTGAACATGTAATTTGTTTCCATTTTCAGGGAAATGTACAACTCTTGAAAATATCCCCGCACATAAAGTTACAAAATGCTTAAAAGATAATATTGAATTGGATTACGAAAACAGCATTGATATAATAAAACTAAGTGAGGAAAATGTTATTGAAAATTTAAAAAATCGGTACAAAAAAAACAAAATATACACGTTCCATGCTTCATTATTAATAGCGATTAACCCATATAAACAAATAAAAGGTTTGTATGATATTAAACAAATGAGTATTCATTTAAATACATTTAATAAAAATCCATTGCATATAAAACAAGAATTAAAAAGTCATATATATGATATTAGTAATATGGCTTATAATAATATGATATTAAAAAAGAAAAGACAGACAATTATTGTTTCTGGGCATAGTGGTAGTGGTAAAACAGAAAATTGTAAATTTCTTTTCAAATATTTTCATTACATTTTTTTTGCTAATAATAGGACTAATCAAAGTAAGGAGATGTATCAAAATATGAGTACTTACTTGGATGATAGTTCGGAAGAAAAAGTAGTAGAAAATAAAGTAATAGAAAATAAAGTAATAGAAAATAAAGTAATAGAAAATAAAGTAGTAGACGATAAAGTAGTAGACGATAAAGTAGTAGACGATAAAGCAGTAGAAAATAAAGTAGTAGACGATAAAGTAGTAGAAAATAAAGCAGTAGAAAATAAAGCAATAGAAGAAGCGGTAACAAAAGACAGTACAAATACATGTATCAAAGTTGAATTACTAGGAAGTTGTCAAAAGTTGGGGGTAGGCATATTTGAAAATGAAAACAAAAATATAACAAACTTCGAAGATTGTAATGAAGAAAAAACAAAAAATGTGTTAATTAAAAAGACTAACGAAGTAAAATATGAACGAATCGATAAACTAATTTATATTAATAATATTATAGAATCTATGAGCAATGCAAAAACTATAAAAAATGATAATAGTAGTAGATGTGGACGAATTAATGATTTAATATTCGAAGAAAAAAAGAAAAACGATGATACTAATATGTTTAATTTTTGCTTTTCTAATATTAAGATAATGATTTTATTATTAGAAATTAATAGATGCATAGCTCATAACGAAGGTGAACGAAATTTTCATATTTTTTATCAACTTATATGGGGATTATCGGATGAACAACTAAAGGAAAGAAAACTGATTAGAGATATTAATTATTATAATCTTTTGAATAATGGTGCATGTAATAAGAAAAGTGTAAAAATTATTGTTAAAAAAGTAGAAGACAATTCTGTATTAGATAAAGAGCGACAAAAAGATAATGAAAATTTTAAATATTTATTAAAAGGATTACGTTATATAAATTATGACGAAAAAAAAATTAATGAATTTTTAGATGTAATTACAGGTTTGATACATTTAGGAGAAATAGTTTTTGATGAAAATGAAAATTTATCATCATCAGATTTAAAAAGTAGAGAAGAAAATGAATATAATAAAAAAACGTATGAGAATATTTGTTCTTGTTTAAAAATAGATATGGAAAATTTATATAATACAATTAAATATAAGAATATTCGTGTTTTGTTTGAAAAAATTAGAACAGAAAGAAATCAAGGTAATTCATTATCTACTGTTCATACTTTAATAAAAGTAATATATAAGAAATTATTTAATAAAATAATATATGATATAAATATGACACATCTCAATGAAAAAGAAAAAGAAGTAGTTATGAATGAAAAAATATATGAACTTAATCATAATGTTATATCTATTTTAGATCTTTATGGATTTGAAGAATTGTCTTGTAACGATTTTGAACAACTAAGTATTAATTTGGCTAATGAAAAATTAAATAATTATTATATTAATAATGAAATTGAAAAGGAAAAAAATATATACAAAATGGAAAATATATTTTGGAATGATATAACAATACCTAATTATCAGGATACTATTTGTTTTATTGAAAAAATGTATACTAATTTAGATGATATAACTAAACTTAATAATATTGGTCAAAAAAAAGTAGATGATCATTTTTTTAATTATTTATTATATAATGAAAATGATTATCTTAAAACTAATATTTATGGTTTTATATCTAATAAAGATAATATATATACAAGTAAAAAACAAAATATAAAAAAAAATACATTTTTTATAAAACATTATGCAGGTTGTGTAACATATACAATTAACAACTGGATTCATAAAAATAGTGATAAAATTGATGTGGAAATAGAGGAACTAATTGCAACTTCAAGGAATTTTTTTTTGGGAAACATAATTGAGGAAAATGAAATTAGCCAAGTGGTAAATGTAGGAAACAATAAAGAATTCCAAATTCGGGAACAAGTGCAAGGTCAGATGTTATTAGAGCATGTGCAAAAAAAAATTGATGAAAAAGACAATTTATTAATTATGTACGATGACAAAAACAAGACAACACTAGAAACATCTTTAAATAATAACAAAGAAGATAACAAAGAAGGTAACACAGAAGGTAACACATATAGTACAACCAGTTTATGTAATAACACATATAATGGTACACAAAATAAATTAGATGCCAGTTTTTCCGGTAATTATAATAGAAGTAGCTCCAATAATTATAATAAGAATAATATACTAAGTGTTAGTAAAAAATATATAAAAGAACTTTATAATTTGTTTAATAATTTAGAAAAAACAGATATGTATTATGTAAGATGTATTTTACCAAACGAGTATATGAGAAAAGATAAATTTAAAAAGGGTTTAGTTTATTGTCAATTAAAACAATGTGGTGCCAATGAAGTTATTAAAATAATGAATAATGGTTTATCGCATAAAATTGAAAAAGATGAACTACTATCAAAATTAAAAAATTTTATACCTAAAGAATTACAGTATTGTTTTAATTATGACATAACTTACTATTTGATGAGATTATTTGATTATAAAGGAACTTGCTTCGAAATTGGTAAAAGTTATGTTTTTATGAAGTCTCATATATATACACAGATAAATTATTATTTTTATAATAAGTTTATTGTTTTAAATGATCGTAATAATTTATGTTCCGAAGAAAATCGAAAACAAATTTTGAAAGATATAACCATAAGACGATTTAAAAGATGTGTTAGTGTAATAAAAATAAATAACTGGATAAATAAATATTATTTATTATATTTAGAAAAAAAAAAAGAAATGAAGAAAAAAGCTTGTGATTATATTTATAAAATGTATTTAATTTATAAAACTATGAAAGCTATAAAAAAAACATTTTTTTATAATGTGAACAAATTAAATAAAATATGTGTTAAAAGAGCTTATCACTTTGCTTTTGTAAAAATTAAAAAAACAAAAAAAAACCATTTAAATTTGTTAACAAACAATAAGGGTAAAATACAATTTCAATTAAAAGGTATAAAAAAAATAGAAATGAAAACAAGTATAGATATAACAAAAAAAGTTGTATCAGAAGGACAGAATGAAAAAACACAAAAAGAAATTACTAATATTTCGAATTGTAACAATTTGAATAAAAACATGGGTAACAATTTTTTAAGAATGACACCATTAGAAGATGATAATAAAAAAGCAAAAATAACAACATCAGAAGAAATATTTGTATGTACACCTGACAATTATCATTATGTATATAATAATATAGATTGGATAATTATATACAAAAATAACAGAATAAGTTTTTATAACATATTCTATAACTATGAAAGAGTAAATAAAAAATATATACTAAATTATAACAATATTGTAATAAAACAAGTGGACAGAGATGAAGAAAGTAAACATATAGATATAAAAATAAAAGAACACAATAATTATGCTATTAAACATGAACCAATCAATACGGATGAAAAAAACACTTCAGTTAATATAGAAACAGTAAAAGATGTTAATAGTATATTTGATAAGGAGAAGAAAGGTAATACAAATTTAAAAATAGAACATAATAAAAACAAACAAACATCTTGTTTTTTGTCAAATAAATTCTTTTTTTGTATTACTCAACATCCTTTATATAAAAATTTGTTTATTGGAATTGATAAAAACTTAAATTTAATTTTATTTACTTATCCAAATATGCGAACAATTAAAAGTATTTTAAAAATAAAAATTAAATCTATAAAACAAAATAATAAAAACTTACCTAACACATTATTGCCAAGGTTGTATAAAAGTAAAAGATATGAATCCACATTTTTACAAAGAAAGAGTAAACACGATGTTTATGATGGTCTTAATGTAACAACTCACATTGGTAATAATATAATTAAAAATGAAAATTTAGATCTTTTTTTGGATAAAGATAATATAAATGACGTGTTTAGTAATGAAAACATAAATATGTTCATACATGTGTATAAAAATATTTATGTATTAAGCACAATAGAGAATATTTTGAATGAACAAGAGGAGGGAATAAAAAGTGTAGTAGGTAAAACGGATGTAACATCAACAAACGAGGTTGTAAAAGAAAATGGAAAGAACGAACTAGAAACAGGGGTATCAATAAAGATAAAAAATGAAATTAAAAAGGATGAAGTAACAAAATCATGTGTGTATAAACAAATACACACTTTTAACACATTTGAAGCTGTTGACAATAACAAGAAAGAAAAACCGTATGGAGAAGAAAAGCCATGTGGGGAAGAAAATTCATGTGGAGAAGAAAAGCCATGTGGGGAACAAAAGTCATGGGGGGAAGAAGAATCGTCTAAGAAAGGAAAAAGCACAGAGACAAACAAAAAATCGAAATATTATAGTTTTTTAAAAAGTATAAAAAAGGAAAATTATATTATTAAAGAGTTTTATAATAACTTATCTTTTAAAGTGTTAAAGATTAATTTCTTACCAAGTAATATGAGTCATATAGTTTATTTGTGTTATACCCTTATAAATAATGATCATTATTTGTTGTTAACAATTGTAAACTTATTTTCAAATCCGATATATAAACATACTATATATATACCTATAAATAATATAATTAATAATGAAAAGTTTGTTGATTTTGTTGCTAATAGGGGGAATAGTGGTAGTAGTGATAATAGTGGTAGTAGTGATAATAGTGGTAGTAGTGATAATAGTGGTAGTAGTGACAACAATGGTGGTAGTAGTGATAACAATAATAGTGTCGATCCCCATCCAAGAGTAAACATAATTAATAAAAACAATTCGACAGATTTCGAACTTATAGATAAATATTTGAGCACGTTAAAATTTTCTATTATTAATAATTCATATATACTTTTATATGGTTGTTGTTCATTGAGTTTAATTGAAATAAAAAACTTTAACCTAAATACCAGTAACCCTTATATAAAAGAATACGAATACAAATATTTAAAATTGACATTTACTACATTTATTTTTGATTATTTTAATAATGTATATGATTTACATTTAAATAAATTATCAAACGATTTAAAACATGACTTAGTAATGGATGATATGTTTAGAAGGGATAGTAAAAGTGGTGATGGTAGAAGAGGTGATAGTAAAAGTTGTGATAAAAAAGGTGACAATAATGATGACGGTAGTGACAAATTATACATACATGAAAAAAGGAATGGACAAAACGAATTTTATATTTTTTCATTATATAATCAAATTTATTTATTAACAGATAAAAACAAAAAAAAAACAGATTTAAGTGATGTGCTATTTCAATATGATGATTGGATAATATTAAGATTAAAGAGTAATTGTATGATAAAAAATTATAACAAAACAAATATATACATCCCTCCATCCAGTAATAAAGAATTATGTACATTCCAAAGTGTAATGCTTATGAATATTAATTATTATTATAACTATAAATATTACAAAAATATAGTTTCATTAAATTCAAGTATACAAGCTACTATTCAAAAATATAATTATAATAACAATAATAATATGAACACTGAACAAAATATGTACAATTATATATTCCCAGATGTATATATCTTACAAGAAATTAAAAATAAAAATAATACAAATAATGAAACACAATATTTTTATTATAATTTGAAAAATAATCAAATGTTGGATTTCTGTGATGGTGACTACATAAATAGTGTTGTTCCATATGAAAGGTAATTCAATGATAGAACAATAAAAACATAAACGGATATGTTTTGTTCATACACACGTATATATGTATATATGTATATATGTATGCATTTATCCCAATTATGAACTAGGGAAAAAAAAAAAAGTAAAAATAAACTACGAATTTAATAAGTAACATATTATTAGATTTAATATGTGCAAGGTTTTCAATCATATAATATATGTTACATCTTTTATTTTTACAATTTTACAATTTTACAATTTTATTGTTATTACTTTTGTTACTTTTTTTTTTTTTTTTTTTTTTTACTTTTTTAGAAATTTTGTGTCTTCTAACATTTTAGCTTGTACTCCTTTAAGTCATATGGATACTATTTTGTTGTTAGTGAAGGTAAGAAAGCGAAAAAAAAAAAAAAAAAAAAAAAAAACAATATATACACATAAGTAAATACACAAACATATAAATGAATGTAACAAAATTGTAAATTATAAGTACAGCATAGTACAAGAATAATATAGTTGTAGTTGTAGTTGTAGTTGTAGTTGTTTTATTTATAAATATAAATTTATGTTTGTGCCATTGTGTTATTGTGCTTGTTATATTTTAATTATTTAACTGTTAATATTTTTTTATTTTATTTTTTAGAACAAATCGGATGATACAAATTCGTATGCTCTACAATTTGTTAACATTGTCAACAATAGAAGAAGAAATATTGTCGTTGAATAAAAAAAAAAAAAAAAAAAACACATATATACATATATATATATATATATATATATATATATAATAATTATTTTTTTTTGTCACTTTTCCCTTATAAAAATTGTTAGTTGCTATTTATTTAGAGGTGTATATATATACATACATACATGTGCATACGCATCTATTAACCTAGACATGAGAAAAAAACACACTAACAAGTTTTAAAAAGGAAACAATGTAACTTATGTAAACATAAAAAACATTTTTATTTATATATAGCTATATACATACATACGTCCTCAAAATTAATTTTATTTAAATTGATGGCGCATTATGCTGACATTTATTTCGGTATTTATATATTTATATATTTATATATGTTTGACATATTATTGTTGATTGTTTTGTATTAGTAACAACGATTTGGCAATTGAGTTTCTGAATGCACATGTATTTTCTATAGGTGACCATATATCATCGTATTCGTCATTTTTTTCATAATCGCCATTTTTTTCATAATCGCCATTTTTTTCATAATCGCCATTTTTTTTATAATCTTCATTATCAGTAACATAGTTTTGATTTACCATAATTGTTTGTTTGTCCTGTAATGTTTCTGATTGAATATGACAATTTATATGGTTTAATTTTTGCTTTTTTTCGAATGTACAATTTTCTTCATTACTTACTTTTTCTTTTAGTAAGAGAATATCTGTTGGTGATATATCATCAATGCAAAAATCTTTTTTTTTTTTGTCAAAAAATAATTTTTTGTTAATATAAATATAATTTTTTTTTTTTTTAAAAGTATCTTTTAATTCTGTTATTAAATTTTGAACACATAGATAATGATGGTTGTTACTATTGTGGTTATTATTATCATTAAAAATATTTTTACTATTATTTTTATTTTTTATATTATTTAAATTTTTATTTTTTTCTAATTGTGTCTTATGTTCCATACCATCCTCACTCACATTATTAATTATTCCATTTTTGTAATCCTCATTTTTGTTTTCTTCCCAAGATTGATCATCGCAGTTTTCGTGTTCATTATTTTCACAAAAATAAATGTAATAATTTAAATTGTGATTCTGTTTTTTTTCCACTATTTTATGTTTATCTTTTGTTACTATCGTTTCATAAATTTGTTTATTATTAGATTGGTTGATAGGGCATACATTAATGTTAAAGAAATGTTTAAGTTCTTTCTGCTCTTCCGTTTTTATATTAACAATTTGTTTTTCCTCTTTTATATTACCTAAGTTTTCATTTTTTTTTTTTAATTCTAACTCTAACTGTTTTTTTATAATTTTGGTTAAATATGTAGCATTTTGTAATTTATTTTGAACAATTTCATAATTTTTATAAATTTTATTTATATTTAGTTCGTTTTTTGTGTTGTCACTCAGTAGTTTAGTTGAGGTATTATTTATCAAATCATCTGACAACTGGTTTAACAATATTAATGTATCTACAAGTAGTGTTGTTATTTCTTTTTTTTTTTGATACACAACAAAAGAATCATTTGATTTTGTGCGTATACTTAGATTTTCATTTATGTGCATAAAAAAAAAGTCACTTTTTTTTATAACTTTTTTATAAAAATATAAAAGAAAAGAACTTTTTAAAAGATAAAAAATTGATATTGTTGAGAAAATAAAAAAATGGAGAAACAGCAGTATATTTACGATGATTACATGGAAGTATGTTTTGGCATTTTTACAAAAGTAAAAAAAAAAACATTTATTATTATTATTATTATTATGATTATTATTATTATGATTATTATGATTATTATTATTATCATCCTTGTTTATCATCATTTTATAATCATTTTTATATTTTTTTTTAAGTAACTGTCTTATATTTTTATAAACTTTTTCCTTTTCTTCTTTTTTTTTATTTAATTTTTTTTTTTGCATATTTAAGTCAAATAAAACTATAAATAAATGAAAATAATAGTTTTTTAATTTGTTTAACTTGTTTATATTTTTTAAATTATCATCAGTGTCGTTCATAATATACATTTTATCTGTTTCAACAAATTGGAAATGGTAAAACAAATTCTTTATAAAAAAAAAATAAAGCGAAATGATAGAATTACTTATTCTATATATGCTAATACATATATTATTTATAATTAATTTTATATTATTTTTATTATTATTTTTTTTTATACCCAACTTTGTATATTCGTATGTATATAACAACATTATTATTTCGTTAAAAAGTTCTAAATTGCTTTTATATAAAAATAGAAGAACATAGTGTAGCATATACTTTGTAAACAAAAATGCAAATCCAAATAAAAAAATACATTTAGACATTCTTATAAAAGAACAACATTTTAGTACAAGTGGAAATAAATATAAAATAAAACAAAAAATAAAAATAAAACAGAAAAAACAAATAAAGTGAATATGTGGTAACTTATAACATTTTTTCAACTTCTTATTAATTGTTATGTCTTTTTCACTTTTTTTAAATTCACTAATTTTATAGTTGTCTTCATGTTCGTTAAATAGTTGAAACATTTCTTTTGACAGCACATTCCATTGTCCATTTTTATGGATATATTTATACATATATTATATGAGAATGGTTTGGAAAAAGACAGATGTGGTTAACGATTAGTTAGGGGTGTATATATGTAGGGACACATATACATACTACGACATGTAATTATTCAAACAAATACTAATTTGTGTACCCACATATGTATATAATATATATATATAATATATATATATAATATACATATGTTGTAACAAAAAAAAAAAAAAAGTCTTGTAAAATTTTGTTCTTATTTCGTTAAAAAGTAAAAAAAAATTAATTATACAGATTTAATGTTAATTTTTTTTTTTTTTTTTTTTTTTTTTTTAAAAAAAAAAATGTTAAAAATTTATTTAAAAAAAAAAAAAAAAAAAAAAAAAAAAATTTACTCACATGTTTTTATTTTGTAAACATATGCTTTGTTACTTTCAGTCCAGTATTATTTAATTTATTGTACACAATTTCGTTTTCTTCACATATTTTATAGTTAGCCTAAAAAAAAAAAAAAAATAAAAAATAAATAATATAATAAAAATAATATAATAAAAATAATATAATAAAAATAATATAATAAAAATAATATAATAAAAAAACATAATATGCACGTATGTATATGTGTATAGGTACATATAAGCACATGTGTCTGAACATAAAGTAACATGTATATGTATGACACATGTAAGAATATAAAAAAGCAGGAATGTAAAAAGATAAAAATAAATAATTAAAAACATGTGTGTAAATGCACGCTAAACGTATACAACATAAACGTATACAACATAAACGTGTACAACATAAACGTGTACAACATAAACGTGTACAACATAAACGTGTACAACATAAATGTGTACAACATAAACGTGTACAACATAAACGTGTACAACATAAACGTGTACAACATAAATGTATACAACATGTTTGTTCATGGACATATGTGCTTGTTTACATATGTTTAGCACTTTATATAAAATATATGTTTTTTATTTCCTTACAATGAATAAGTAATACGCAGGGAGGGCAAATAAAAAAATAGAAAACAGGTTAAAAGAAAAAAATATTTTTCTATCATTTTCAGCCATATTAAACTATATAAATCAAAGAAAAAAAAAAAAAAAAAAAAAAAAAATATATATATTTTTCTGTTTATGAATGTTAACTACAAATTAACAAATTAACGAGTTAACAAACTGTTGTAATAAAACAAGCAAATAAGATAATACATACATTTTGAATAAAAATTTTTATGTGTGTGTTACAATGTAATGTATAGTATAAATCGCAGTGTGTTAGGCCATTACAACATATTGAGTTGTTTATTTGTTTTTTTTTTTTTTTTAAGCTTTCATTTTTTTAAGTTTTTTTTTTTTTTCTTTTTACCCTTCTAATGTTTCTGTTAACTGTAAAATGGGAAGGTAGAGGGACACGCTTCAACAACGACATTTTATATGCGCTTAATAAGTAACCAATTGTTAAAAAAAAAAAAAAAAGAAGAAAAAAAATTTTTTTTTAATCGTATGTAAAGCGATTACTTTTTAGTAAAAAAAAAAAAAAAAGAAGGAGGTGGGTGTTGGGAAAAGAGATGTTACGCGTAAACACATCAACTAATACTTACATATAATAAATATATATGTATTATATGTACATTTTTACATAAATAAATAACAATGGCAAGTTTGTTAAATTAAAAATTATACGTTCCTTAAAAAAATTATATGTTCCTTAAAAAAATTATACGCTTTTTAAAAAAGTTGTTGAAATAAAAAATAAAAATAAATATAAGGAAAATTTTATATGCTACAAGCAGAGTGAAGGTTTTAGTATAAATAATTGCTTACAGAAAAAAAAAAAAAAAAAAAAAAAAAAAAAAAAAAAAATATACATATATACATATATACATATATACATATATACATATATACATATATACATATATACATATATATATGGCATACATTCATATGTTTATTTACAATTATGCATGAGCGTTTTTATTCGTGCTTGTCCTTGCGTTTTCCATATACGTAAGATCACATGAAAATTTTCCCTTGGCTTATGTGCGATAAAAAAAAAAAAAAAAAAAATATATATATATATATATATATATATATATATTATGTATATATACCCCAATTGTATGTCATTTTTAAGAGCGTTTGTTTAATAGTTTATTCACTATGTTATGCATTCGTTTGTTTGTTTTTAATTTAAAATTTGTATAAAAAAAAAAAAAAAAAAAATGAAAAAACTTGTAACATTTACTATTTCAGTTTTTATTATTTTTTATATTGCACTTATAAAAAGTAAAAAAGTGTTTTTTCTACGACATAAAACACGTTATTATATATCGTCCATTGAGAAACAAAACACCGTGTGTAATAATAGTTTTAAAAATATTAGTTCACTTAAAAACAAAAAAAATCAGTTTATTTTATTAAAAAAAAAAAAAAAAAATAACAATAATAATAAGTTATCGTTCAGTACATGTCCTTTTAAAGGAAAAAAAAACGAAGAAGTAGAAAAAGCAACAGGAAAAAAGCAAGAGGTAACTACTGAACAAGAAATAAAAGAACATTCATATGTACATAATAAAAATAATAATATTCAAACAAGAACTGAAAATGGAGATGTAAATAAGAATGAGCGAAGTAGGGGATATAACACCAAAGAATATATGTATACAAATAATGAACAACAAACTAATGTAATAAATGATTTGTTTTTTTCGAATAATTTAAGACACGATCATAGTGATGGATATGGTGATGGTGATGGATATGGTGATGGATATGGAGATGGATATGGATATGGAGATGGAGATGGAGATGGAGATGGAGATGGAGATGATGATGGAGATGATGATGATGGAGATGATGATATAGAAGGGGGAAAGAGTAAAAATAGAAAAATAAAAAATGAAAAAAAAAAAAAAGTGCAAATTGGGACTGACGAAAGTGTTAATAGCAACAATGACAGTAGCAATAGCAACGAAGGTATGAGTAATAACGGAGAGAGTGATGAAATAATGGAAAAATATATTAACAAATTAAATAATATTGACATATTAAAAAATAACAACAAATTTGATAATATTGATAAAAATAAATTATTAAAAGAATATGACAGATTATTAAATTTACTTAAAGAAACTGGTGAAAAAAAACTAGCTGAATATAAAGAAAATGAAAAAATAAATAAATACGAATTGAATGAACGTATTGTTAACAGTTCTCAAACAGTGAATATTAATAAATTAAAAGAAGACATAGAAAAAAGATTTGGAAATAACGACACTACAGAAAAAAAGATACAGGACTACATACTTTTGTTTACTCAGGGGGGTGGCAACATTATCAGTAGTACCAGTACCAGTACTAGTGGCGATGGAAGTAGTACCAGTGCCAGTGCCAGTGCTAGTGCTAGTGCTAGTGCCAGTGGTGATTATACGAAGACACAAACGGAAGAAAGAAACTTTTTAAAAATAGAAGAACAAAAAGAAAACTTAAGAATATTGAAAAAAATAAAAGATGGTGATTATAGTGAAATAAAAAATTTTAATTTTAATTTAACAGAAGATGATTATAATAATATGAAAGATATAAATAATAATAATAATAATAATAATAATAATAATAATAATAATAATAATAATAATAATTTAAGTAGCAATAAACTAGTTACGAGTTTAAGCAATAAGATAAATACAAATGAACAAAATAAAAAAGTTTTAGAAGAAGAACATAAAGTAATTGATTATATTTTTAATAAAATTATTTATAACAATCCTGTCGTTGAACAACTGAAAAAAAAGGAAAACAAATTATTACTATTTTATGAAAAATATAAAAACGAAAACAAATTAAAAAGAGATGAACAGTTAGAAAATGTACAATATTATAATAAAAAAAAGGCTGAAGAAAGAAAAAACAAAGATGGCTCTTTCAATAATACAAATGAAGGTAATACAAATGTAAGAGAAAACTATGACGATATAATTAGGTTAATAGATGAAGTGGATCCACATGAGAAGCAAAACAATAACGACAACAACAACAACAACAACAACAACAACAACAAACAAAAAAACCGTAAGGTTTCAACTAAAAACAAAAGTAATGCTTTTTATGAAAAAGTGTCAAATAAATTAATAGAATTTACAGATGAAGAAATAAATAAAATGAGTGAACTGCAAATAAAAGATGAACTTAGAAAAAGAGGTTATCCAGTTTTTGGAACAATAGAAGAAATAAAAATAAGATTATTAAATGTAATAAGAATTAAAGAAAAACACAATTTAAATATTCAAGGAATTATAAAACAACCTGAAAAACATATATTATCGAGTATACGTATGGATAAATTAAAGGAAAGTATACAACAATATAAAGAAAATGAACAAGCAACCGATACAGAATCTAAAATAAAACAACTTGATGCAGGCATAGAAATTGAAAAATTCTTAGAAGATCCAGTTAATTATTTAAGAGTTGATACAACGGATAAACTTACCCAGTTGAGTAAGTTACCACATAGGGCGTCCAATATCAGTAGTGGTAATACCAGTAGTGGTAATACCAGTAGTGGTAATATCAATAGTGGTAATATCAATAGTGGTAATATCAATAGTGGTAATATCAATAGTGGTAATATCAATAGTGGTAATATCAATAGTGGTAATATCAGTAGTGGTAATGTAAAAAGCGATAGTGGTTATGAAAGTAATGGGAGTGATGATGTAAATGACACAATGTTAAATAATGAAGAAATTAGTAAAATTCCTATAATAAATGATTATAACTTTGAAAAAGAAATAAGCATGGCAGATAAATTAACAAAAACTTTTAATTTTGAATTAGATGGCTCAGAGACACCTAAAAGTATCTTTGAATATAGTGAGAATAATGATAATACAGATGAAGAGAAATATAGAAAAGAGGTGTTAAAGTATGGTGCACTTGTTGAAACTGTAATTGAGTTTTATATGAAACATCAACTTAGTCTTGATTTTATTGGAGATTTTATTTGTAAAGTTACAAATGTTGATATAAACGAAACAAATAAATATAAACGTAAAACAAAAGAAGAAATAGAAAAACAATTACAAAATAAAGATTATAATTTATTAAATTTCGACGAGAATAATATTAATAATAATTTTATTGTTTATAATTTTGTTAATCCAAATCAATTAATTAAAAAATATTTATCAACAAAAAATATTACTATGTTAATTGAATATTCGAATATAGCTGATCCTGTAGATATAAATCATTATTATTCACCAGAAACGTTATATATGCTTAGTTATGAATATAATATTACGATTGATAAAATTATAGAAGCTTGTACATATTTAAATATAAAATTACCTTATGGGGGGGATACACATTTGAATATGCCTTGCTTTAATATGTTAACTTCCTACTTGAATAATCATTTTAGGGTATCTACTGCCCCGTCCGTTTCTGTATGAACAGACAGAGTGGAAAAAAAAAAAAAAAAAAAAAAAAAAAAAAAAAAAAAAAAAAAAAAAAAAAAAAAAAAAAAAAAAATA
>CABPSV020000109.1:0-13838 GCA_902459845.2 Hepatocystis sp. ex Piliocolobus tephrosceles
TATTTTTGTTTGCTTATTTTTGTTTGCTTATTTTTGTTTGCTTATTTTTGTTTGCTTATTTTTGTTTGCTTATTTTTGTTTGCTTATTTTTGTTTGCTTATTTTTGTTTGCTTATTTTTTTTCTTATTTTTTTTTCTTATTTTTTTTGTTCACCTTTTTTGTTCATCTTTGTTGTTTAATTTGCTTGTTTATTTTATTTTATTATTTTTTTTTTTTGCTATTTTATGTATTTTTCCTATTTGCTTTGTTTTGCTATAACACTATTTATGTTACAAAAAACAACAAAATTTGAATTTGATTAAATTTTATTATAAACGTTAAAATATAATTTCAACTGCACGTTCTGTAACAATTGTACTATATATATATATATATATATATATATATATTATATACATTATGTTACGCATAAGTTTTATAATTTTATGAGAGTATATTTTTTTTCATTGTTTGTTCTCTATGATGTATATATATGTATATATATATATATATATATGTAAAATTAAAATTATAAGAGCTTTTACTATATCATATATATACATATAAATTCATTGTTTTAAAACACACTTTCAGAAATTCATTAAAAAATTACTGTAAATTTAAAATTACTACTTTAAGAAAAAAAAAAAAAAAAATTAAATACATTGAAAGTTTTACATATTATATGCAAGTTCTAAAACTGTTTTAGCTTCAGTTGGTTTTTTTATTTCACCAAAAAAAAATATAAAAGTAAATGTGACATGAATGAGACAGTTACGTATATATTCATAAATATAAGACAAAAATATTCTACCACTGAGTTGATAGTAAGAATAACGAAAAAAAAAAAAAAAAAAAAAAAAAAAAAATAGATAAAATCTTACATTTTTCGATTTACATTTTTCGATTTACATTTTTCGACTTATATTTTTCGACTTACATTTTTCGACTTACATTTTCGACTTACATTTTTCGACTTACATTTTTCGACTTACATTAAGACATTAAAATAACGAGTTAGATACTCTTTTATTCTTCTTTTTTTTATAGCATAAAAAAAAATATAACATATAGGTTTACTTAACTGAAGTTGGAGGACATGTATAAATGTATGCATTAGTGTAAAAAAAATAAAAAAAAAAAAATTGGTATATAACACCATCTGAAAACGACATATTTAACCTTAACGTACATTATACATATAAAAGAATTAATGATAAAAATGCTTATTGGTTTAAAGAGGCATGTTAACAAAATATATAATATAAAAAACGTATTTTTAAAAAATGATCATTTATTAATAAATGAAAACAAATGTTGGTATAATAATCACTATTTTAATAAAATTGTGAATATACAATCATGTTTACCTAAGGATAATCCTTGTTTTTTTTTTAACCATTCTTTTCTAAACATCCTTAATAAAAAAAAAAGTAAAACTATTTATGAAATGCGAAGAGATAGGGGTGGCACTGTAAGAAAAAAGTTAAGTAGAGAGAAAAAAAAAACTCAAAAAAAACGAAAAGAAATTACTAAAGACGTTCATAAATAGTTTAACAAAACAGTATATGGGTAAAACAGAATAAAATGAAGTGAAAGCTAAAGCAATAATAAAAAAAAAAAATAATAATAAAATAAAAA
Source organism: Hepatocystis sp. ex Piliocolobus tephrosceles (assembly GCA_902459845.2). NCBI lineage: Eukaryota > Apicomplexa > Aconoidasida > Haemosporida > Plasmodiidae > Hepatocystis > Hepatocystis sp. ex Piliocolobus tephrosceles. Next base: position 1,621 of record CABPSV020000109.1, read on the forward strand.
TTAATATAAAAGTAGTATTAATTATGCATATATATATATATATATATATATATATATATATATATGTAACTTCCTATCATAATTTAATTTAGTAAAGAAGTTATAGATACTACAATAGCTTAAAAAAAAACTTATAAATTGGAAATTTTTATTTTAAAGAGAGTATATATTTAACCCATATATATTTTTTTTTTTTTTTTTTTTAATTATGTCTCTTTTTTTTTTGTATAATTATTAAATATTAATATATATAGATATAAAAAAAATTCCCTTTTATTTATTATAATTTATTTATTTTTTATAAACATTATATGAACAGTCATATTTATTAGTAACAAAAACAACACAATATACATTGTTCATAATATTTACAACAATTAATACATATTTTAATGTTTAAACAATCTCATATTTTTATTTATTTTTTTTTTTTCAAGTAACATTGTCTTTTTAGATTTTAATTTACTTATAAATTTTATTTCATATTTCTCATTTTTATCTTTTTAAAAATGTGACAATTTGGTAAATATATATGCACATATGCAAAATGATTAATTTTATGTTCTTCCTTTATTACCCTTTTAAATAAGGTAATACTTATATGACTCTTAAATATGTATACAGATATATACATATATATTTATGTATACACATTTTGGCGCATTATACATATGGTGAAAAGAGAAAACAATGGATTTAAAATATATATATATATATATATATACATACATATATGTATATATGTACCCGATAGTTATTGATTAATTTTATTTAATTGTAAAAACAGCTGTACATATATTAAATAGAAAACAAATATAAATATTAAATATGGTATATTTCCAGGTACGTACGTACGTCCGTACTTACGTATGTGAATACACGAAACATGCAACAACAAAAAAAAAAAAAAAAAACACACAAAAATGTATGTGTTGTTGTAAAATATGTTTGTACATATATAATAATGACATAATTAAAAAATAGTTGAGTTAAAAAATAATTAAATTGTAAAAAATGGAATTAAAAAAAAAATATATATATATATTAGGAAGCTGTATATTAACGCATAAATAATATATGTATATACATATATAGTACAAGATAAAACATTTTTTTTATTTTCATTTTTTTTTTTTTTATATTATGGTTAATATGTATATATGTATTATATATATATATATATATATAATACATATATACATATAGTGCAGGATTTTGTTTATATAAATAATGCTAATTAGAAACAGAAGTTTGTTTTTTACAAGCAGGACAAAAATATATAATAGTTGATCCTTCATCTGCACTTCTAGTTTGAATATTAACAAAATATAAAAATTCATTACCACAATCCTTACATTCTTCATAAGATATGTTATATGATTTTTCATTACCTTCTTTGAATAATGATGTATTTTCATAAATATTAACGATTTTGTTTTTCCAATATTTTTTTTTATTTTGGTCAAATATATATTTTTCTCTATATGAAAGCAACTCAATCGATTTTTTATATATTTCTCCACCAAAGGTGCTTTCTATACAATCAATTTCGTAACCACAATAAATACATTTAATAATATTTTCATTATTACATGATGTATATTTACTATTTTTATTATCAGGTAAACCTGCGAATCTCATAAGATTCATAAACATACACATATAATCTTCATAATTATATATATAACCACATTGCTTACAATAATTTTTTTTTTTTTTTTGAATATCTTCATACATTATATAATCATAATTATTATTAAGTGCATTTTTTGTTAATCTTCCAATATCGGAAAATCTTTTACCAGTAATAATTTCACACAGCTCATTATTTTCTATGCTTAATTTATCTTTATAGTCAGTAATAAAAAAATTTATTAATTCTTCATTGGATATATTTTCATCTTGGAAACGAACTTTTTTATCATCTTTATATTCTGTTTTTTGATTAAAGTATCTGTCTTTTTGTTTGATATAAACTATATTCTTATTATTATCATTATTATTATATACTGTTTTTTGTTCTTTTTTTTTTTCCTCTTTTTTTTTCTCTTTTTCTTCGCATATAGCTTCATCCGGAATCACAGTCACAGTTGTAGTTTTATCTTTTTTCTTTTTTTCTTTTTTATCTTTTTTTTTTTTCTTTATTTCATCACATGTTTCTTCGCATGTTTCTGCACATGTAGCTTCATCGGGAATCACAGTTACTGTTGTTTTTTCTTTTTTTTTTTCATTTTCTTTTTCTTTTTCTTTTTTATCTTTTTTTTTTTCCTTTATTTCATCGCATGTTTCTGCACATGTAGCTTCATCGGGAATCACAGTCACAGTTGTTTTTTCTTTTTTTTTTTTCATTTTCTTTTTCTTTTTCTTTTTTATCTTTTTTTTTTTCCTTTATTTCATCGCATGTTTCTGCACATGTAGCTTCATCGGGAATCACAGTCACAGTTGTTTTTTCTTTTTTTTTTTTTTTTTTTTCTTTTTCTTTTTTATCTTTTTTTTTTTCCTTTATTTCATCGCATGTTTCTGCACATGTAGCTTCATCGGGAATCACAGTCACAGTTGTTTTTTCTTTTTTCTTTTTTTTTTCATTTTCATTTTCTTTTTCTTTTTTATCTTTATTTTTTTCCTTTATTTCATCGCATGTTTCTGCACATGTAGCTTCATCCGGAATCACAGTCACAGTTGTAGTTTTATCTTTTTTCTTTTTTTCTTTTTTATCTTTTTTTTTTTTCTTTATTTCATCACATGTTTCATCGCATGTTTCTGCACATGTAGCTTCATCCGAAATCACAGTCACAGTTGTAATTTTTTTTTTTTTTTTTTTTTTTTCTTTCGTGTTTAATTTTTCATCTATTTTATTATTATTTGTGACATCAGTACTTAATAAACTATGTGCTTGAATAAGTAATGATAATTTATCATCATACCCTTCCTTCGTTTTATTTCCGTTTACCTGCTGACTGCCATATAGATTACCTTCAGTTTGTAATATTTGAGTTGTTAATTTATTATTTAAATTTTTATTTTTTTTGGAATCCTCTCTTGTAAGTTTATTCTTCACAGAAATCATTATATATATGTAGATATGTATATGTGTGTATATATGTATATTATATGGAGCGTTTAACTCATATGTATAAATTTATTTTCAAAACTTTTATTTTACGTTTTTATTTGTATATAATCCCACAATGATACTTTTATTCTTTCTGTTTAGTTATTTTACCAGTTCGTATATATAATTATATCAATTTACTTATATACTCATTTGTTTAAATTTTTATTTACCTATTTATCAACTTAACATTTAGGTCATATATTTTTATCTATTTTACCTACAAATAAAAACATTTTTTATATTGTTCCTCATTATTATACAGTTTAAACATTTATTACAACAATGTAATAAAAGTTGAGCGGTTTGTATAAATGGTAACAAGTTTAAAGCGTGTTTATTTAAAATAAAAATAAAAAAAAAAATATATATATATATTTATTGATTACAAACCAAAAAAAAAAAAAAAAATTAAAAAATTAAATAAATAAAATGAGTAAATAAAAAAAATAATGTATATTTAAAATGTATTAAACATAAAAAGTTAACAAATATATAAAATGAATAATATAGAATAAGAGAAACTTGTCATACTTTTTTTTTTTTTTTTTTTTTTTTTTTATTTTTTTTTTGATGTGATCTATAAATAAATACATGTATAAATTAATTGTATTATAAATATTATTTATATTTAAACTTGATAGAAAAAATTTTAAATGTATATATGTATACATATGTAACTACTGACTTTTGAGGTTCGATAGTATAAAAAATATTCATGCCTGTTTTTATTAATGCATATGAATGTATACATATATATATATATGTATTCATACATGCAGTTAATATAACTCTTGCATAGCTATTTTATTCACTTTTATTATTTCGTTGATACTTTTTTCTCTAATCTGTTATTTTATTTTTTTTTATTTTTTTTTTTATTCATTAATTTATTTTATTTTTTTTAAAGTCATTTTAATTATATATCAAAAGGTTGTACTATAAATTCTATTAAAAAAAAAAAAAAAAAAAAAAAATATATGACAGAAAAGTTAATTAAATGTGCTTATGAATCCTTTACATATACATAACATGTACCCACATTAATCCCCATTTTTAAGGAAATTGAAAAAATAAAAATAAATTTTAAAATGTGAATGCTTTTTAAAACATAATTTGTTCTCACATATATATATATATATATATATATATATATATATATATATATATATTACTTTATTTCATTTTTTTGCTTGCGTTATTACTTTTGTGTTAAAACGTTTTAAATATACCACATCAGCATAAGTAACCATACAACATACGACATATATAAAGATACAATTTGTTCAAAAATAATATTGTTCTGTTTATTTTTTTATTTCCAAGGAAACATATTTTTTAAAAACATAAAAAAAAAACTTATGAATTCAACAAATATTAATAATAATAACTTGTTAAGTTCACTTAAACATGATAGACATGGCTTAACTATATTATTTATTGTCTTTATATTAGGATTTATATTAGGTTTATTATTTAAGCACTTCAATACAATCAAACAAAATGCTTCTACAATAAAAGCAGTAGTTCTAAATTTCGACACGGTTTACAAAAGTGATTGTAAGATGGTGTTTTGTGTCAGAACAGGTGAAAAAAAAGGGAAAAAAGGAAAAAAAGAAAAAAAAACATGAATAAATATATATATATATATATATATATATATATATTTTATAACATATTATTGTTAGTGCGCTTCTTTTTTTTTATAGAGCACTACTACAATATGCATTATGTGTTTTTATATTTAATTTGTTTGTTTTGTATATTATCTTTTTATATTTATTATATTTTCTGTGACTTCATATACTGCTTTCTTTAATATGTATATGTATATATGTACTTTTTTTTTTTTTTTTATTTCATAGACCTTAAAATGAATAAAGGAAAAATATGTTCGCAGTGTTGTCATGCGTGTCTATCAGTATATGAAAAAGTTTTAAAAAGAAATACACGGATAAAAAATGATCCTAATAGAAAAAATAATTTAACTTTTTTTGATATGTGGAAAAAAACAGGACAAAAAAAAGTTGTTCTTAAAGTATCGGTAAAGGGAACCATTTTTTTTTTTTTTTTTTTTTTTTTTTATGATCACATTTTTAACGTTACATACTTACGTTTTAAAAATATATATGTATATATGTGTTTATATACATATTTATATTTTATTGTATTTTATACCTTTTTAGAGTTTAGAAGAAATGTATGAAATTGAAGAAATGGCAAAAAAAGAAAATTTGATTACCTCGATAATTGCTGATGCGGTAAATGCAAATAACATAATTTTTTTTTTTTTTTTTACGTTTTAATTAAATTAAAAAAATCTTTATTTGCATATATATATATATATGTGCGTGCTAGCACTAGTGTACAACGCATAATTTTTCTTTTTTGATTTTTTTTTTATTTTGTTTCATTTGTTTTTTTTATTCAAAATTATACATCTGCAGGGAAGAACTCAAATCGAGCCAAACACTGAAACCGTTATTGCTATAGAACCGGGTATTAAAACAAAAGCACAAAATATGTTTTGTTTATGTAAAAAAAAAAAAAAAAAAAAAAAAAAAATATATATATATATTCTTTTAAACGGTTGTTTGTATGTGTCCATTATATGTGAACAACATATATGTTTTTCTAAAGATTTATCTTTTACATTTTACAAAATTTTTATAATTCGTTTGATTGTTTCGCTGCTTATTTTTTTTTTTTTTTTTTTTTTTTTTTTCTCCACCACAGTTCCTGACGAAATAGCTAACAAAATTACAGGACATTTAAAACTGTTATAGATTTTATAAAATAAATATATATACACAGTTTTTTTTACGTAACTATGTCTTTTTTTTTTTTTTTTAATTATTTATACCTCACCATTATTGTTGTTATTATCATTGCTGTTGTTATTTTGTTTTTTATTTTGTTTTTTATTTTGTTTTTTATTTTGTTTTTTATTTTGTTTTTTATTTTATTATTTTTTTTTTTCTAACCTTTATTCAAAACACAATGTTTTTAAAACAAAAAATTAAATATTTTTTTTTTTTTTTTTTTTTTTTTTTTACATGTATATATTATTTGTTTAACAATGTAAAAAACACGCAAAAAAAAAAAAAAATAAATAAAAAAAAATAAAGTAAAAATGGTTAATGCATAAATGACATATTTATATAAACGTATGTATATATAAATTTGTTCGATATTTGTATATGGATAAATTGCTTTCGAATTGTTTATTCATTTTTTTTTTTTTTTTTTTATATTTTTGAGCAAGAATAAATAGGTATATATATATATATATCTTTTTTAAACTTTGTGTGAGTAGTAAATGAAAACATTTTTTTCATTAAGCAATATATCATTAATATCAATTTGTGCCTCTTTTTTGTTTGCTTGTTTCAATTCCGCTTTGTTAACATTGTCATGTTGTATTTTATCATACTTTCCAATTGAATTTATTTGATTTTGTTCATATAATATTTGTTTTGTGTTACCAACTGAATGATTAATATTTTTTTTAGCTGTTAGTATATAAATACTTCCAGAGTTTTTTATATGTTTAAAAATAATGTTAAAGTTATTTTTTTTTAAAATTTGTAGAGGTGATCTATCCTCATAATAACCATATTCCCATGGTATTTTTTTATTAGGATATAAATTGAGTTTTTGTAAAATATATCTGAATATTTTATTATATATTATACCTCTTTCAATTAAAAAAAATTTTGCATCTTGTTTCATTGAATTATATACATTTTTTAAACTTTCATCAACATATTCCAATGAACATAACGTAAAAGAAGATATAACAGAATCAAAAACGTTAGGTTTAAAAAAACAGTTTTTTATATCATTATTTATAACATATACAGGATATGGTGGATTTGTTTGTTCGATTTTTTTTTTCAGTTGTTTACACATATTTTCACTTTTTTCAATGCATACTAATGCTTCTATATTTTTTAAATAAGGGAAATTTCTACCTGTTCCTGCTCCTATTTCTAATACTACTCCTTTTACTCTTTTAAACGCTCTTTTTTTATATTTATTTATGGATGTAATTCGTTCTAAAAAGTCAGTTTGTTCATCATAGTTTTTAGCTAGATCATCAAACGTTTTTATTCGGAATATTTCGCTAGGTTTATCAACAGTGGTATCATTATAAGGTCTGTTTGCTTTGTAAATATAAAAGGAGCCTAATAAAACTCCTCCATTAGCAACTGTCACTCCAAGTAGAAGCTTTTAAAAAAAAAAAAAAAAAAAAAAAAAAAATGAACTACGTGCATTTATATCAAAATAGTACGTCTATATTAGTACATACGCATATATATATGTATGTACGTGTACAATATGTATATACTATCATTTTAAAAGTTTGGAAGTGTATACTCTATCCTTATACATATGTATATTTTTTAAAACAGTCGCATTTTTTTACCTTTTTAAAAGAATCAAGCGTAAACATAATTTTTTTTTTTTTTTTTTATCAACATGTTTATTTAATTAAGAATAAAATAGCTTTAAAACAAATAGAACAACAAAATGTAAACCCAACAAATGGAAAAATAAAATAACACTAAAAAGTGCATTCCCTTGAATAGGTAGAGACTTTTTTTTCTAAAAGGAAGTTCATCTTTTTTTTTACAATTGTAACATAAATATGCATATGAGTTAATATAAAAAAAAAAAAAAAAAAAAAAAAAAAAAAAAAAAAAAAAAAAAAAAATATGTGGCAAACATATTATTTATCTGTTATTTATATTTTAACATATGTATGTATATATTTTGAACAAATTGCTATATTCTAAAAACGGCATGGCGAAAGGAGTGTATAAATAAAACAACTAAATAAGTAGTTAAATGGATAAAGTTTTTCCAAAATATTTTAATTTTTTGAAGATTTTTTTTTTTAACCAAACGAATTGTATATATTATTATTTTTGCTATTATGTACATTACAAGTAAAAGGTATTAAAAAAAAACAAAATAAAAAAAAAAAAAAAAAAAACATCATAAAAGGCAAAAATGATACCAGAAAAAATACATGAAAAATAAAAACTTGTATTATATAACATCGTAAAAACGTATTTATGAAAAAAAATGAAAAAAACGCAAAACGCAACGGCTATAAACAGCAAAACGATTTTAAATCATGTTAATTGGAAGAAAAATAAACAGGAAAAAATAAAAGATCAAAAAAAAAAAAAAGATCAAAAAAGAAAAATAATAACTAAACTTAAAAAAAAAAATAAACTTAAAAAAAAAAAAAAAAAGTTAAAGTACCAAAAAAGAAAAAATGTTACTGTAATTAATGATCATTTTAGTACTACTCATAAGAAGCATAAGCTTTATGAAGCAAGAAATGAGTATGAACATGTTTACCAAGAACGCGAGCAGGAAAATGACATATTTAATAAAAACACTGTACTCAAGGAACCATATGTTGATGAGTTACCGACATGTAAAATTCAAGTAGAATCCTTCAAAGATATTTTACAAACTTTAATACCAGCGCAAAAAATGCATATTCCTAAAAATGAAAAAGAACGAAATTTAAATAGTAAAAGCGAGTTAAACAAATTAAAACCATTAAATAATAAAAAAACGGATGTTATAGAAAAGTCTGATAAATACATTAATTTGGATGATATAATAGAAGACAATGAATTACCGAAAAGTATTAAACTTGAAAAATTTACTAAGTTACTTATATCTAAACTTATTGATTTAAAAGCTTACATTAAAAATAACAAAAGTATGTTGCGAAATATTATGAATCATTTGTTTAATGAATTTATATTTTTAACAAAATTTATGTCTAACAAATATAATATATTACACAAAGTGAAATTTTTTTCTAGTCTTAAACACTATTTAAATAAATTAAAACATTTGTTAACTATACTATATGATTTATTAAAAAAAAATGATGAACACTTGTTGTTAACATTATATATTAAAATAAAAAAAAATTTTAGTTTACTTTATTACGTTGGACGAATATTATTTAATTATTTAACTTGCATTGCTTATGCAAACAATATACATATAATTGTTGTTTGTGTATCAAGAATACATACCATTTTTAAATCTATACTTTTATCTGAGCCATTTAAAACTATGGTGCCAACTGTATTACATATTATGAACCGCTATAAGCGGTAAATATATATATATATATATATATATATATAAGAAGCTACTTTACATTTTTATTGGTAAATCCATTTGTTTTAGTTTTAAACCAATTTAAGTTTAGTACATATGACTGTTTTTCATTATTTTTCATTATTTTGCATTATTTTTCATTATTTTTCATTATTTTGCATTATTTTGCATTATTTTTCATAATTTTGCATTATTTTTCATAATTTTGCATTATTTTACATTATTTATTTATTTATTTATTTATTTATTTTATTTTTAATGAGAAACCATAAAACTACATGACTAATATTTATACATTATACACATGCTTTATGTTTATAATTTTCATTTTAATTATAAATTTTATTTTATTTTCAGTATTAAGATAATACATTACTATAACAAGAACAACATTGTTATTATAGCCAATTTTTTAATTTAATTTTCACTTAAAATAAATATATATACATAGCATAAATTTAATTTAAAAACGCCTTAACAGATATGTAATAGAACAAAATAATCAATTGTTTTTTACTTGCCTTTTTTTCAATTGTTTTTTACGTGTTTTTTTTTAATAAACTATTTATATGTGTATATATAACTTAACATAGAATATATCATTCTACGCCAATTGAAAATATACACTAATGAGCTATTTCATTATTTTTTTTTGCCATTTTAATTAATAATTATAATATAGCTAAAAATTTGAAAAAAAATTATGAATGTTCATTTTTTTTTTTTTTTTTTTTTTTTTATGTTACTGTTTGAATATTTATACGAATAGTACACACACAATTACATTTTTCATTTTTAAGTTATTTTTTTTTATGTACGACACAACTGAATTATTAAAAAAAGAATATTATTTAATTTTTTTATATACATATTAAAATACACATTAAAATATTTTTTTTTTGTTGTAACTTTATTATGTTATAACTTTATGATGTTATAACTTTATTATGTTGTAACTTTATGATGTTATAACTTTATGATGTTGTAACTTTATGATGTTGTAATTTTATTATATTGTAACTTTATTATGTTGTAACTTTATTATGTTGTAATTTTATTCTGTTGTAACTTTATTATGTTATAACTTTATGATGTTATAACTTTATGATGTTGTAACTTTATGATGTTGTAACTTTATTATGTTATAACTTTATTATGTTGTAATTTTATTCTGTTGTAATTTTATTATATTGTAACTTTATTATGTTGTAACTTTATTATGTTGTAATTTTATTATGTTGTAATTTTATTATATTGTAACTTTATTATGTTGTAACTTTATTATGTTGTAATTTTATTATATTGTAACTTTATTATGTTGTAACTTTATTATGTTGTAACTTTATTATGTTGTAATTTTATTATATTGTAACTTTATTATATTGTAACTTTATTATATTGTAACTTTATTATGTTGTAATTTTATTATATTGTAACTTTATTATATTGTAATTTTATTATGTTGTAACTTTATTATGTTGTAACTTTATTATGTTGTAACTTTATTATATTGTAATTTTATTATATTTTTTAAACCTTTAAATCTATATTAAAGTTTGTGTGTGTTTTTAAGCCTTTGTTAATTATGAGTTCCGAGTAATAACAAATAAACAAATGACAACATTTATATGTGTATATGTATATATAAAATAAAAATACGAAAAACGTAAACGAGTTTAAAAATGTATTATATTCATTACTATAAAATTCATTTTTTTTTTTTTATTTTGTTTTTAGTGATGAATCACCATTCTCATCTGGAAACTTAAAAAGTACCATAATAATAACATTGTTAATAATTATATATTCTATCAGCTGTTTATATAAATCAAATATTTTTATATTTTTTTTTTTTATTGTTTTCTCTTTTTCTTTTTTTGCAGACATATTACAAAATAAACATAAACAGGTTTGCAATTTTTAGGATCTTCATTTTTATTAAAAAAAAAAAAAAAAAAACTACAACAACAGCAACAACGACAATAACGCTTGCAATGCAGTATCTATTTTCTGTCCATACATTATTTTTTTTTTTATAGGTACAAGATAAATGGGAAAACTACGTCAATGACGTTTTTGATTTAACTCATTGTGATTTACAACAAGAAAATGATACAATAAGTATAAAAAATAATGAGGACATATCAAATGAAAATATTTATCCATGTGTACCTAACTTTAGTAGTACAGATAGTCATGAGAATAGTGAAGATAGTGTATCAATCACCTCCTCCAGTGATTTTTCTTACGTTGTAAATAAAACAGCGCATATGTCTAATATATTAAATAAATACTTTTCAACCGATATATACGATGAAAATAGGTTTTCTGGATGTACTAAAACGCTTGCTAGTATGGTTAAACAAAAAAAAGTAAAAGTAAGCAGTCCATTTGATGGTAACCGCATTAATCATTTTGGTATTAAAAATATAAATCGGTTTGTCGACAATGACGTTAAACTAAAATTTGTTAATAATTTAATTGATTATTATAGAAAACTGCAGGTAAGACAAATACATGTATACATACGTATGTAGAAACGTAAATATGTGTATGGTATAATTATGACTATATTTTTACTAAATATGTTTAAATAAGCTGTGTTTAAAGTGAAACCGTTTTTTTAATTTTATTATTATATTACTACATAAATAAACATTAAGTTGAATATACATTTTTTGTTTATAACAATTTTATTTTAGAAGTTAGTATGTGTACGTGTGTGTACACAGGCAAACTTGTACAATGTTGCGAGTATACAAATAGTTATAACACTTTTTTTTTTTTTTTTTTTTTTTTTTTGTAGAATTCAAAAGGAAACATTGATGATGGAATTAAAAAAAACTCTAAAGAAAGTAATACAAGTAATATAAAAAAAAAAAAAAAAAAAAAAAAAAAAAAAAAAAAACATCATAAAAGGCAAAAATAATAATATATACAATTCGTT
>CABPSV020000110.1:0-10534 GCA_902459845.2 Hepatocystis sp. ex Piliocolobus tephrosceles
TTTTTTTTTTTTTTTTTTTTTTTTTTTTTTTTTTTTTTTTTTTTTTTTTTTTTTTTTTTTTTTTTTTTTTTTGAATGTTCATGCAGAACAATTTTTATAATGTTAATTATTGAATAGGTAAATAATCATGCTCTCGTGCGTTTATTATTTTGTTTTTTACCATTCACATAATAACTTAGATTTGTATATATGTATATATGTTACGTATACTTATAATATATACGGATGAGTAATTTTTTTTTTTTTTTTTTTTTTTTTTTTTTTTTTTTTACTTTTTTTTTTTTTTTTTTTTTTTTTTTTTTTTTTTTTTTTACCTTTTCTCAACTGTTCATCCATTGTTCACTGTTCACTTATTTATTTTTTTTTTTTTTTTACAAATTTCAAATATTATCACTCCTCAGGCATTTTTTTTTTTTTTTTTTTTTTTTGTATATTCAAAATGTACACATAAAAAAAAAAAAGGTTTTTATATGTTCATACGCGCACATATTTGCATATTGCATATATGATATAAATTTCGTATTTAATAATGAATAAAAATGGGACAGAACTTGTGATTGAAAATTTTTGTGTTTATTGCAATTCAAACAATACGTTTTCTTATCTTGAAACTTCCCAATGCAATGATAATATTTTAAAAAGAAAAAAAATTAAAAATGAATATGAAAAAAAAGTTAGTGAAAAAACGGTAAATTATAAATGGATAAAAAATTTGTCAAGTAAAGAATGTTATGAACGAATCATAAAAAACTTACAAAAAAGTAATAACTTGAAGTGTATTCAAGACAAACGTCATAAAGATAATACTAAATTTTGTTGCGATAATAAGGACAAATTAAATAAAGACTGTTCCTCCTACTTATCATCAATCAACATAAATAATAAATCTTCTTTTGTAGGAGGGATTAATAATAATAAATTTTTTAAAAACAAAAAATATATAAAAGCTGCTTTAAAAAAATGTGAAAAAAAACAAAAGCAATATAAACCTAAAAATTACTCAGAGTTTATAAAAAAAAATACGAAAAATGGTAACGATTACAATTCAAGTGATGCACGTGTTCAGAATAAATTAGAAAGTTGTAAATTAATAAAATTAGAAAAGAAAAAAAGAGAAACAAATGGTGGTAGTACATACGGATACCCAAATGGAGATGTCACATATAACATATACGAATACCTATTTAATGTTTATGTGCGGAAAAAATATTACAAACGAATAGGAAAATGTTGGTTGGATCGTTTTTTAAAAAAAAATGGATCATTACATAAACAGATAGCAAAACATTTAATAAATTTATTAATCATAAAAAGTTTTATAATTTTCGATTTTGAGTTTTGGAATTTCTTTTACTTCAAAAATATGATTAACCATTTTAATAATAATTTATATTTTTTTGTTGGTAAGGTAGGAAATGAAAAAAGCAATTTTTTAAAAGAGATATTTACATCCTTTCCTTTTCATTACCCAAATGATATTATTCACGTTATTGATATGACTGAGTATGATAAACATGACATAATTGTTAATTACAAATATATCATGCACCAATCTTCTGTCATTTTAAATAAAAAAGAAAAAGATATAACGAACAACGGGTGTTACTCCATTTTTAATTATACAACTGTGGATGAAACAAATGGAAAAAATGGAAAAAATGGAAAAAATGGGAAAAATGGAAAAAATGGAAAAAATGTGGAAAATGGAAAAAATGTGGAAAATGGAAAAAATGGGGAAAATGGAAAAAATGGGAAAAATGGAAAAACAATAAAAAATATGAACAAACCAAATTTTTTATTCAAAATTTGTTACGTAACAAAAATAAAAAAAAAGCTTTATGAATTATTCATGGCGAGAATAAATGAACTAACCAAACGAACACAAGTACACAAGCAACTGGGTAAACAACATAATTCGAATAAAATAGTAAAAGCAAAACTGAATAAACAAAAAAATATAACATATATTCATAAGGATGATACTTATATTAAAAACGATTTAAACATAATTGTAGAAAAAATGGAAAAAAATAATAATTTTAAACAATTCTTAATAGATTATAGTGATACTAACTCTTCAAGTAGTTTTGATTTATATAATATTCAACAGAATGAGTATGATACAACTTATTTTTTAAAAGAAAAAAAAAAAAAAAAAAAAAATTACAAAAATGAGGTATATATAAACAAAATTTTATATCCAAATTATTACAAAATTGTATTGAAAGAAATGGCAATTTTAGATTTAAATAGAGAAAGTATACAAAAAATTAATTTATTTAATTCAGTTTTTGAATATAAACTTATTTGTCTTACTAAAATTGCTATGGTAAAACAGTTGGTGTGGAAAAAAAAAATTTTCAAATTATTGTATCGGTTTTTTAAGAAAGATAAAAAAGGTGAGATAAACCAACAGTTGGATAAAAAATTAGGTAATAAAGGAAAGAAAAATCAAATGCAAAAGCAAATGCAAATGCAAGGGCAAAAGCAAATGCAAGGGCAAAAGCAAAAGCAAATGCAAAAGCAAATGCAAGGGCAAAAACACAAGGGGAAACGCGTTATCGGCTTAAACCTTTTCAATGGTGGCTACTCCTTTTTATTAATAAAAAATTTTTATCATATAAATACCTTTTCGATTTTAAAAAAGAACTGTATTATGTTTTTATTGTTAAAATATATTTATTTGTGGAAACAACTTAATTTAAATATACATGTTTTTATCATAACAACAAACATGGATGATAGTCACATAATAACTAACGATTCTAATGTCAACAGTTTTTTGATTAAAGAAAATGAAATATCTTTATTTAAATCTTATGTACAAAATTCTTTTTTTATTTTTGTTTTATCTCCATATATACATACTAATGATAGATTTAATTTTTTATCTTTTTTATTTAAAAAAAAAAAAATAAATTACTCCAAAAAAAAAATTATGAATATCTGTAAAATCATAAATAATTTTAATAAAACTAATTTAACCGAATTGTTTCACAACGAGTATAAACAAAGAATAATACAATTATTTAAAAAAAAAAATATTTTATTTGAAAATAAAAATTATATTGAAAAACTTATATTAGAAAATAGAAAGGATAAAAAAAATTATTTTTCGAAAACATTGAAATTGCAAAATCAATCACATTTATTTATTCATGGACAAGAAATTGAAATATATAATTTACAAAAAAAAACAAAAAAAAAAGGTACATTTTGTGAAGATATAACTGATGGAATTAGTCAAATAATTGGAGAAGATGTTTTAGTAGCTCAATTGAGAAAAGATGTTATAAATCCTTTTATTAACAAAAATAATGAAAAAAAAAAAAAAAATACTGACTCAACACTGCAACTTTCTCTTCCTTCACAAATAAAAACAGATGATAGTTATGATGATAGTTATGGTCCACCAGTTATTATATTAATACATGGGGAAAGTGGAACAGGTAAAACATATATATCTAAAAAAATAATTGAGGAATGTAAATGTAATAGTTTAATTATTAAATGTTCTACTATATTTCATAAAATTATGGGCGAATCAGAAAAAGTAATAAATCAAATATTTTATATAGCAAAAAATAAACTAAAACCATGTATAATTTTATTTGATGATATAGACATTATATGTTTTGATGAAAGTGATTATTTTGGTAGTATTAATAAATTTGTAATAAGATTAAAAATGTGTTTTTATGAAAATATTGATAAATTATATTTTGAACAAAAATGGCATTGTGATGTTAACACGACTGACAATAGAAACATCCATAATTCAATTCTGATTATAGCCACTACAAATAATATTAAAAATGTAGATAGAAATTTATTAACAAATTATAGAATAAATCATATTTATCAAACAACTCCATTTAGAAATTGGAAAAACTATGATATATATAAACTTTTTGAAAAATATTTATTAGCTAATATTAAATCTTATAATTTTATTTATTCCGATGAGTTCAAAAACTTTATAAAAAATTATATTTTTAAAAAAAAAGAAACGTTGTCACCTATGTATGTCTCACATTTGTTAACTACGGCGTTGTCCCACTATATAAAACGGACTGTTCTAAATGGTTCGTAAAAAATAAAAAAAAAAATAATAAAAAATAATAAAAATAAAAAATAATAAAAATAAAAAATAATAAAAAATAATAAAAATAAAAAATAATAAAAATAATAAAAATAAAAAATAATAAAAAAAAATATAAAAAATAATAAAAAATAATAAAAAATAATAAAAATAAAATGAACAAACATGCAAACATTATTGGGTTAGACATGGTGCTTCATTTTAGTTATAGCACATATTATGTATCTATGCGTACGTACATATGTGTGTATACTTATGCATATACAATTTTATGATTTTTTTTTTTTTTTTCTTCAGCAAATGGACAAGATAATGAAATAACAGTTAGGGATTTTATCGAGGCCATAAAAATTATGTCATAAAAAAAAAAAAAAAAAAAAAAAAAAAAAAAAAAAAAAAAATTACATATATACACGTATATATGTGTACTATCTTAGCCCAGACTTACGTTTATTTTTGTATAAATTTATTAAAAAAAAATAAAATAATAATAATAATAATAATAATAATAATAATAATAATAAAGCGTGTACGTGTTAACATTTATAGTTATCATGTATATGTTTAAGTTCATTTGTTTGTGTCCATTAGTTTACCTTTTATTAGCTCTTTTACTAGCTCTTTTATTAGCTTTTTTTTTTTTTTTTTTTTTTTTTTTTTTTTTCGTTTCTATGTTGCTATAGTAGCACGTACAACAAAATAGGGATATACTTAAGCTTATCAAGTTTTTTATAAACGTCTTTTTTTTTTTAAAGAAATTTTTTAACAGTTCATAAAAACAGTTAGTGCTTTTAAAAAAATAAAAATAAACTAGTTTATATATAACCTAGGTAAAAGCTTAAACGCTTATTTTTTATTTCTTTTTATGTCTAAAAATAAAAAAAAAAAAAAAGCAATAAACAATTCAAAATGGGGCGTAGCATGAAAAAAAATAAAACAAAATTGGTTTGACAAGGTAATATGCAAATATACTGCACTTCATTCACTCATTCCTTTCTTTTCCATTCCTTTCCATTCCATTTCCTTCCTTTCCTTTCCTTTTTTTTTTTTTTTTTTTATTTCATAAATATGTAAAAAAAAAAAAAAAAAAAAAATAGAAATAATAAATGAGTAATTTTTTTATTGAAGAAAAAAACAAAAACAACTAATTTTTAACACTAACTGTACTGAACATATAATTTAGCTTAACGTCCCTACATTTATTGTTAGCTCGTTTATTCGAGTGTTTGCATATCCGTTTTAATCGATTATTTCTCCTTTTTTACATACAAGCAGTATTCATATGTAAATATATGAATATACATAAGTGTATGTGTTTTTTTTTCTTTTTTGATATAAATACACACGCTAAGACATATACACGCACTCATGTTTCCATTTTTATTTTTTTTAACTGTTTTCAACTTTTTTTCAATTTTTTATTTTCCAACTTTTTTTCAATTTTTTGTTTTCCAACTTTTTTTCAATTTTTTTTTTTCCAACTTTTTTTCAATTTTTTGTTTTTCCAACTTTTTTTCAATTTTTTTTTTTTTTCCAACTTTTTTTCAATTTTTTTTTTTTTCCAACTTTTTTTTAATGAAGACTGCTAAGTATGAAGAAGAGACAACAAATTACAACGAAGTTAATAAATGTAAGAGGTATATTAAAAATAAAAGGACGTTAAACAAAACGAATATTTTAGACATTTGTTCGTTTAATGTAATTATAGATTGGTTAAATAGTCTTTTAATATGTACTAAAATATTAAATGAATACAACATATATGAAGAGATAAAAGATGGCGTGTTAATTTTAAAACTGATTAATATATATGTCCCAGAAATGTCTGTTAGAATACTATTTCCCAAAGCATTAAAAAAAAAATGTGCATTACAAAATTTAGAAAAAGCATTATCAATAATTTACAAAAATAATCCATTTTATTATTCTATGGTATCATCAACAGATATTTATGAAAAAAAAAAAGAAAAAGTTAATATGTTATTAATGCAACTATTTGATAAATTCGAATTTCAAAAATTAAAAAATATATCTACTCCTTTACTAAAATGGTATAATTATACGCTAAAAAAAAAGTCTTTTCTATCTTTATATATAGAGACAATATATAACCCTTTTTACATCAAAGAGAAAAAAAAAGAAACATTAAATAATTATGATCATAGTATTATTTCATCATTCTATGATCGGAGTAAAAAAATTGATAGTACAAACATGTTCAAACAAAACAAATTTAGTGATAAACTGGACAAATTTAGTCATAAGCTGAATAAATTAAGTGATAAGCTGAACAATAGTACTTCAAAATTTTCAACAAGAAATATAACATTAATAACAAAAAAAAAATATCCACATATTTTAAAAAATTTTATAACATATGTTTTGTATAAAGAAAAACAAGTATTAAGAGAAAATGATATACATATTCCTCACATTGTGAAAGATTTTTCAAACTGTGTTAAAATTTTTTTTATATTTTATAGATATGGCTATATAAACGGAGAACAATTTCAAAATATAATTAATAATGATATTCGAGACAAATTCTTTATGTTACGAAACTTATTAAGAAAATTAAATATACCAATAATTTTACAAAACCAATATTTTAATAATCCTTGTGAAGTTGCTATCCTTTTACAATTAAAATATATACAATGTTTTATTTACAATAACGGATATGAAAAAGCGATTGATTTGAGCAATGATTTTTTTTTTTTACCTGACTTGTACAGGCAAAAAAAAAAAAAAAAAAAAAAATTATTACAATGTGCACATTACGATAGTAATGATGACAGTAATGACAAATGCCATGATAAATATAACATTTATTGTGACAAAGAGTGTATTACGAACGATATAAATAATTATGATACTCTAAAAAACGAAAGACAGCACAAAACAACTGTATTACAACATGGTAAAGAACATTATAACACAGATGAAAACAAAAAATGCATTAATAAAACAGAAGAAAATATGTTGTACGTAAAATTAAAAAATAAATTGGATACATGTGTAAACATCGTTAAGCAAAATACTGTAATAGAATCTCCACAAAATCAAAAATGCCATAATAATGATAAAACAAAGAGTCACTTAAAGTTAGGAGAAAAAAAAGAAAATGATGAAACTTGTCAGGAAAATAAAATAGAAATTAAAAAAACAAAAGGTATACAAAATTATCCTAAACACAACTTTGATGAATTAAAAAATAAAATATTTAACCTCACAAACAGTAATACAAAAAAAAATGTAAAAGCACAAATCAAAATTATGAAAAAAGCTGAACCAAATGCTCAAACAAAAATTTGTATAAATAAAACATTTTTTAAAAAAGATATAACTCAGTAAAAACACTAAACAAATATATCAGAACAACAGTTGATCGATCTGCATATTAAAAAAAAAAAAAAAACATGAATCGTCATAGAATTGGTAGTACATGTCGATTTGAGCACAACAATCGATTTGAACATTACAATCGATTTGGACACTACAATCGAATTTGGTAATACCAACATAATGAAAAACGTAATGAAAAACGTAATGAAAAAAGAAAAAAAAAGTAACATGAACATGAACACATTTTAGTTAAGTAAAAAGTATGAACAAACAAAAATTAAAAAAACATGAACCAACATATGCAAAAAAAAAGTAAAATGAACCTGATTATAAAAATGTAATGGTAAAGGTAAAAAGTAAAAATAACTTGCTAAACAAGTTAAAAATATAATAAATGTTGAGTTCTATAAACGGTTCACTGAAAAAAACTGATACTTGAGTTAATAACGATAGTAATAGTAATATTGAAAAAAAGAAAATGTACATATATATATATAACAACTTTTGGAAATAAAACAATCACTTATTGTGCCACTTAGAAAAAAAAAATAAAATAAAACAAAACAAATTGTAAAAAAGAGAGGAAAAGAAAGACTTATTTTCTAAAAATTAAAATTAAAAATGCACTCAGAAAAGTGTTAATAAAATATATATATATATATATATATATACTTTATAAAACTAAACATGTGTACGAATATATATACGAATATATGTACGAATATATATACGAATATATGTGCGAATGTGTATGTTCACGTATATACGTACGTACGTACGTGTATATATATGTGTAATTTTTTAAAATGAACATTTTTTTTTTATCTTCCATGTAATTTCAACACTTGTTTCGGTTTTTTTTTTTTTTTTTTTTTTACCTTTCATACAATTTGAACATTTGTTTCGGTTTTCCTTTTTTTTTTTTTTTTTTTTTTTTATTTTTTATGTAACAGTACATGGCAAAAAAGAAACTAAAGCAACAAATATTGTCAAATGTGTTTAGCCGTTTTAACTTATGAAAATGAAATAGGAAAAATTGAGAAATAAAAAAGTAACCATTATTAATTAAAAAAAAAAAAAAAAACACATAAAATATATAATTAAATGTGAAAAATAATTATTATTTTTTGTCAAAGAATGAATATATATACATATCAGTGCAAAAAAAATTTTATATATATTATATATATATATATATATATATATATACATTCAATTTTTTTTTAATATTCACCCAATATTGTGCAAAAAAAAAAAAAATAAAATTAAACTATTATAATGCAATATATTAAAACAAAATTGTTTAATAAAGAACATATATATATATATATATATATATATATATATATAAATGCGTAAATAAATATATGTATATATATTTTTTTTTAGTATATACATATACATATACATTGATATATAATATATACGCTTATGCATTTATACATATACATTAATATATATATATATATATATATATATATATGCGCTAATACATTATACACATTTACATATACATACATTTTACATATACGTTTACAAATTTTTTTTTTTTACTAGTTTCAAACGATGTAATTATGTAATTATGTCTTATCAGTGCTTTAAATATTTTGGCAAAAATATTTTGTGATTTAATCTTTTCAAATAAAAGATCAAAAACAGTAGAGAACACATAAGGAAAAAAACAGTAAACTGGTGAAGAAAGAGAAAAAAAAAAAAAAAAAATGAGATGAAAAAAAAAGTGAAGTGAAAAAAAAATGAGATGAAAAAAATGAGATGAAAAAAATGAGATGAAAAAAAAGCAGAAAAAAGTGAATATGCATTTTTGTGGCTATTTTATAATTTTTTTTAAGCTAGCTCTATTTTTTTTTTTACTATCAAGTTTGTACCCCTCTTTGTCAAAACATAATAAATTAACACATTCATGTATATATATTATGTATATGCATGATAATATATATATATATATTTTTTTTTTTTTTTTTTTTTTTTTTTTTTTTTTTTTTTTTTTGCACAACATATTATCAGATGTTTGCTTATTAAATTCTTTTCTTTTTTTTTTTTTTTTAAGCCATTAACTATGTTGTTAAGTTAAGTTGTTACAGTGGCATATTAAAAACTAGTAACATTTGTTTTTTCTTTTTTTAACATTTTATTTTGTTTGTTTTTATGTTGTTTGTATTATTTTGTTGATTTTACTTCTGTTTCATTTTTTTTACTAACATTTATAAATTATCAATTTTTTGTCTTGATTTCTGCTTATTTATTTATTTTTTTTTTAATTTTGCTCATCTTAACATTGCCCAATGTTTTTCACTACATTTTAATGATTTTTGCTACTGTCCATTTTTTCTTTTTTTTTATTTTCGATTTTTAATTATTCAAACACTGTATATTATCCTTATTTAATTTTTTTTTTTTTTTTATTGCATAATTAATTTAAAATGATTTTTAATGCATATTTTTAATATTATTTTTTGTCAAATATAATCCTTTAAACCATAAACAATATGCATGAACACATAATATGCTCATCATTTTAATAGTATATATAGATTATATTTTATTCTTATATGTGTATATATGTATACTGTTGTATATACGCATTTGTACATTTACATATATATAATTTTTTTTTACCAAACCTTGATTTAGTAAAAAATAATAAAAAATGTGAAAAAATAAAAAAAAGTAATAAAGTAATAAAATGAAAAAGTAATAAAATAAAAAAGTAATAAAATAAAAAAGTAGTAAAATAAAAAAGTAGTAAAATAAAAAAGTAATAAAATAAAAAAATTAAAAAAAGAGAGAATTATTATTGATTCTGTAAACGAAATTTTACATATATACATATTTATATACAAGCATTTATGTTTGATAATATACCCATGCATAAATATATACATTTATACACTTATACAAATATAAATATATACCTATGTTTATAAGTGCATAAATGCATTTATATTTTTTTTCCACACATAAACAGTGTCTTAGTGTCATAAATGTATTTATAAAAAATATATTATTAAATAAAATTTTAAGTTAATAATAAATAGTATTTTGTTTCATTATCGATTTTTAAGGCTC
>CABPSV020000110.1:16198-29143 GCA_902459845.2 Hepatocystis sp. ex Piliocolobus tephrosceles
AAAAAAAAAAAAAAAATAAACAAAAAAAAAAAAAAAAAAAAAAAAAAAAAAAAAAAAAAAAAAAAAACACATGCAAAAGAAAAAAAAAAAAAAAAAAAAAAAAAAAACACATAAGCGCAAGTAAGGTGAAAAAAAACACATGTACAAAACAAAAGATATATAAAGCATAAAAAACTGTTCAACATGTGCTTACACTCTTCTGGCTTAATTTAGGATTAAAACAAAAAATAAGGCAAACCCCACAAGTTTTTTGAATGTAATTAAAAAGCACTTTACACAAAACACTTTGACGTTTGTCGGACTCATCTAAATTGCCCATCTGTCAAACAAAACAGAATGGCATTTTTTATTAGGACAAATAAAAAGGTGTAGAATTTCAGTTGTTACTTGTTTTGTTAGTGGCACGATTTATGTTGCTTATGTTACTGCAACTATATTTGTACTACTTACGTACTAATTTTTATACTCTCAAAAATGACTAGCTGCCTATTTTGTACTTTGTACTTTGTATTTTGTATTTTGTACTTTGTATTTTGTATTTTGTACTTTGTATTTTGTATTTTGTACTTTGTATTTTTTTTTTTTTTTTTTTTTTTAAAAAGCGCTACCTGCATTTTTCTAAGCATTTTATTCAAAGAGGTTAGTGAAGAGTTTAAAAATTTACTTGAGGTTTTATTATTTCGATTTTCATTTTTATTAATGTTAAATTCTTCTCTCTCACAACCAACAAGATCAACTAAGGTGAGTACCCCATTGTATTCTTGAACGGTTTTTATTCCATTAGTTATATATTTATCACATACGTTTACGAAAAATTGAATAATAGCATGTGACCTACTTGACCTGAAGAACAAGCAGTTATAAAATATGGACATATGATTGTGTAATATGGCTGACTGAGTAGATGAGTGGATTAGGGTGGGGTGTCCGTTTTTTTTTTTACCTAATGTTTTGCGATGTAGCTTCAACATTTCTCAAAAGATAAGCCGCGTCAATCATTTTTTTTGCAGTTTCGTAATTTTTAATATGAACAACTTTATAAGAATATTTTATAGTTTTTAAGTAGTGTTCATTAGTATAAAATTGATTTGTTTCATTTGTTACATCTTCTGGTATTAAATCTATTAGCATATCTCCGATAATTTCATATATACTCAAATAAACAGAATTTTTTTTATTTTTCGAAGCACATATTTTATATAAGTGGTAAACAAAGTGATATAAAATGCCATGTTCTTTATCAGACCCAAACAATGTATATGTTTTCCCACTACCTGTCTGACCATATGTTATAATAGTTTCCATATAACCATTACAAACATTATTTATCATTAAATGTCCACCTATTTTTTTAAATACTATTTCGTTACTATCATTTTCATTAAAAACTACATCAAAGTTATACTTTTCTATTTCAAAATTTTTATGAAAATATAAAACAGTGTCATTATTGGGATCCGTATGTAATGTTGATTCTTCGTTTGAATTCAATTTTCTTATTCTCACTACTACATTTTCTAATCTATTTTTATTTTGTTCAGTACATTCTTTGTTACTTCTTATTTTATTATTAATATTTTTTAAATTGTGTCTATCTGTATGAATGTGCGACACAAGTAGAGTAATAAGTTAAAAAAAAGAAAAACAAAGCAACAATATAACAATATAACAATATAACAATATAACAATATAACAATATAACAATATAACAATATAACAATATAACAATATAACAATATAACAATATAACAATATAACAATATAACAATATAACAATATAGCAATATAAGAATATAACAATG
Source organism: Hepatocystis sp. ex Piliocolobus tephrosceles (assembly GCA_902459845.2). Lineage (NCBI taxonomy): Eukaryota > Apicomplexa > Aconoidasida > Haemosporida > Plasmodiidae > Hepatocystis > Hepatocystis sp. ex Piliocolobus tephrosceles. Next base: position 18,001 of record CABPSV020000110.1, read on the forward strand.
TAACAATATAACAATGTAACAATGTAAATAACAGGGAAGTGATACAAGCTGTAGTATGTACATATATATATATATATATATATATATATATATGCCTGACTGTGTATATGTGTCTATATAGCTACTCTGTTTTTATATTTATTCTGCCTTTTATATATTTTATATGTTTTATAGCTGCCTTATATGAATAAATATATAATTACATAAGCTATGATTTGGTTTGGTCGTATATGTACATAAAAAATATATGTATAGAGCTATGTGAGTTTATTTATTTATTTATTTTTTTTTTTTTTTTTGTTAGCTAACCGAATATTGGTTTTGACAATGCCACTGATTCGCTATATGCTCTTTTATGCATTTCAGAAATATAAAAGTAGTAAAAAAAAAAAAAAAAATAAATAAAATAAAAAAGTTGAACAGTATCTTTATTTTTATCTTTATTTTTTACTTTTTTTTATTCATTTTATAAAAATATAGAACAAGTTCCCACCCCATTAACAATTCACTTATCCATTAAAAAAAGTATATATATATATATATATATATATATATATATATATATATACGTATTATGCTTTTTTACGTTTTTAATAAAAGTATAAAATATAATGTTATTTTATTTTTTTTTTTAGTACTATGCCGTTAATGTTTACCATATTCCTCACTTTTTTTCTCCTTTTTTTTCTTTTTTTTTTTTACATTTTACGTAATTATGCAGTTATATCTAATATTATAATTATAATTGTTGTTTAAATGTAAATATATATATATATATATATATACGTATTTGTGATTTATTTGTTCGTTTATTTTTATGTATATCTTATTTTCTATTTGTAAATAAATGTGACAAAATTTTTGTGTTAAAAGTTTGTTAAAAGTTTGTTAAAAATTTGTTAATTTTTTTTTTTTTTTTTTTTTTTTTTTTTTTTGACCGAAGGAATAAAGTTTAAAGGGATAAATTCATATGCATATACATTTATATATATATGTACATATGCGAGAAACTTGCAAATAACATTTGCCAAGTTAGTAATCGAAACAGGCACAATTTCTTATAATTTATATTCGATTTGTATGTCGGTTCATATATGTATACTTGTTTAATTTTTCTTTTTAAAAAAAATCATAAACTTAAATGTTTTTTTTTTTAAAAGTCAAATATTTACGTGTTTTAGTAACAAGTCGCCGTCATCAAATATATATTAATATGTTATGTATACATATAGCCACATTTACATATATATAGTTATGTTTACATATATATTTATATATTTACTCCGTTTCGCCTTTTTACCGCTTATTAATTGTTGACAAAGTAAAACTTAAACAAATTTTCAGCAAATTTATAAAAAAAAAAAAAAATAAAATAAATTCTTACAATAAACAAATAGAGAAGATTAAACAAATTTCTTTTATAAATATAGGATATATATATATATATATATATATACACCTTTACTCACATAATGATACATGTGTGTATGTACAACACACGTATATGCGTGTGTTAGTACCTTTTATTTAACTTGTTATATATTTGTTTATATGTGTATATGTTTTAACATTTTACTCGCATATTCGTTCATACGTTCATACGTTCATCCGTTCATACGTTCATCCGTTCATACGTTCATCCGTTCATTCGTTCAGTTGCTTGTTTTTTGTTTTTGTTTTTGTTTTTTCTTTTTTTTTTTTTTTTTTTTTTATATTATATTATAGTATTTTATTAATTTTATTGATACATACAATAAAATGAAAAACGAACGACATGTGGGGACTAATGTTAGTGCTGAACTGAACAATCAAAAAGTAAATATGAAACTAAATAAGGACACATGTAGTAATATAAATAAAAAAGAAATAAAACAGAATAATCTGAATGATAATAATATAGTGAGTAATTGTATGCATAAAAAAACGATTAAATCAGAATATAACAAAAATGGGAATGTAAAAAATATAATAACAAATGTAAATAAACCAGTAACAATTATATCTCAAAATGTTATTAATAATAATACTACTACAACTGAACGTTATAATAATAACCATAATAATAGCCATAGTCATAACCATAGCAATAACGAAGCTATGAAATATGATGCAAATTTTTATCTTATTATGAATACATTAGCAAACACAATTATAAATATTGAAATAAGATATCAACAGATAAATAATCTTTTTTTTTTTATAAACGAAAAAAAACAAAATTTGGATATATTTTTAAATGTAAAACGAAGTTTAAAAAATTTTAATTCTTCACTAACATGTTTATTAAAAAATATACTTATATTGTCACATATTATTTATTTTGAAAATATAGAAGAACAAAAGTTATTAAATTCAAAAAGTATTAGTAATATAAAAAACATATTATATACAAATAATGTTAGTAATATAAAAGATTATAGTGTTATATATAATTGTATTATTTTTTTTATTCAAATAATTAATTTGAGTGGACATTCAGGAGTTAAAAGTTTTACATATTTTCAACTTCTTCGAAACATCCCCAAATGTAATAAACTTTATTTTTGCGATTTTTCTTTTATAAAAGAAAAATATAAAGAATATTTTTGTATAATACAAAATAATGAAATAGTTTATATAAAAGATTATATTACTATGAATATAATAAATTTATTAAATAATCAAAACAAATTAATAAATATATATGGATTTAAGTTATGTTATATATTTATTAAAAAAGTTAGTCAATGTAATTATATAATAAATATATTAATCAAAATAATTATAAAACAAATAAATTATTATGAATTTGTTCATGCATTTTCTATTTTTATTTTATTAATACCTTTTTTAAGTCATGATGTTTTATTTTATTTAATTAGAATATTGTATAAGTACCTATTAATAATGCCAGGTAAAAAAAAACATATATCCTTACTTATGTTTCCTTCTTCAAATAATTTAAAAAACTTTGACATAAATAATAAATTGGATGCAACAAAAACTAACATAGACAAAGATAAAAATATAAATACAGTCAGTACAATTATTGATAACAAAAGTGAAAAACAAAAAGTATATGGGGAATATACAATACCAAATAACAATGTACATGATATATATTTTAATGATATTAAAAAAAATATGAACAAAAAAAAAAAAAAAAAAAAAAAAAGTAACACACCTAACATAGTTAGTCATATTTTAAATAATCACTTTAAATATACAGGATGTATATTTTTCAGTAAAATTGCAAATAAAATAAATGAATTGCATATATATATTAGTTATTATTTATTTAAAAAATATTGGAAAGTTATAAATAATTTTTGTTGTAATTGCGAGTGTGACTGTAACTGCGAGTGTGAATTCGAGTGTAACTGCGAGTGTAACTGCGAGTGTAACTGCGAATGTAACTGCGAATGTAACTGCGAATGTAATTGTGGCATAATCCCCATTTTGGATAACTACTTTTATAGCACTACTTTACTATGTGTTTATAACGATTTCTTATTAAGTTTGCAAATTATTATATTAAAGTTTTTATTAACTAATGTACCAAAAAAAATAATGAAAACAAAAAAAATTATGTACTTTGCATTAAGAAGTTTATTATTTTTAATAAAAAAAAAAAAAATATACCCTACTTTTGATAATTTATTATTATTAAATAATTATAAAAAAAAATATTTTGAACCAGCTAGCTATTTTTATAATCTTTACTTTTTTTTTATTTATACTGTTAATAATTATGAACTGTTAAGGTGGTTTAATTGTATACCGCTCGATTGTGATTTGACTATGCTTGTATTTGTTCAGATCCTTTACAAATTTTTGAAGGTGGATCTTAAAATGTGTCAAACTATTACTACTACAACTGCTAGTAGTAACATAAAGCAACAGAAAAAAAAAAAAAAAAAAAACATCAATTCGGTTAATCATTACATTGTTAATTGTGCTAATATAAATGGTAACTATGTCAGTCAAAATGCCAAAAATGTGTTTCCTAATGTAAGCATTATGTACTCTGATTTGTTCATTAACAATTTTTTATATTTTCTTAAAAATGCGAATTCAAATAAAAAGTTAGATATATACTATTTTGGAAAACTAACATCAAAACAAAAAAATATATATGTACAGGAAAATCAATTAAATAATGAAACGGATAATTCGTTAGATAGTAAAAGTGATGGTATAAAAGAAATTGAAAAGGAGCTAGCCAAATTAAATCAATACGAAATTTCAAAACAACAAATAAAAAATTATGAACAAGTCATAAAAAATAATGATTTTTTACAAACAAATGAACAATGTATGGACAGTCAAGAACAAGGAAAGTTTTGTTTTGTCCTTAATATTGACAGTAAAAAAGGAAAAAACGAGGATAAAGAAGATTATAATGATGAGATGAGTCACACACGAAATAAAAATTTATATAAAAACAATAAATTACGAAAAGAATTAATACAATGTGGTCATACACGAAACAATAAAAACGGACGTATGTTAAGCGAAGGAAACAACAACAATAACACAATTAACGACATTAATATAAATTCCTTTTTTGAAAGGGTAGTACAACTAGCGAAAGAAAATGAACAAAATGATAACGTAAACATAAAACAGCTAAATATACTTTTAAAAATAAAAAAAAATAAAAAAAATAATGATAATAATAATGCAAAATTAAAAAAAAAAGATAATTTGACTAAAAATGTTGATATTTTTGAAAATATTTGGAACAATAATAACGAACAGAATTATAATAATATAACGATGAGTAGTAACACACCTCCTATTAACTATATCGAAACAAATAAAAAACAGGAGGTAAATAAAAATATACATATTAACCTTAACAATCATCTTTGTAACAACAAACAGATTAATAAAAAAGGCGTGAACGATAACATGTCTAATGTACAAAACTATGAAGGTAGTAGTAATTTTTCACATAACGTCACAAACCAACAAAGCGAAAAAAAAGGAAAAAGAGAGAAAAGTCAAAAAAGGGGAAAAAGCCAAAGAAGGGGAAAAAGCCAAAGAAGGGAAAAAAGCCAAAGAAGGGAAAAAAGCCAAAAAAATGAAATAAGCAAAATGAGCAAAACTAAAAATGTACGTAAAAAAGAAAGAATAGAGTTAAAAAACCTTTTTTTACTCCATTGTTATAACATATTAAAAACGAATAAAATAAATCTGTCAAATTTGATTAGTGAACATATGTTTGAGCATGACTATTTTTTTAAAAATGACTTCTTGAAAACATTTAAAGAACAAATTAAAAAAAAAAAAATTAAAATGAAACGTGTTAAGAATGTGGATAATGTAAATGTGGGTAATGTAAATGTGGGTAATGTAAATGTGGGTAATGTAAATGTGGGTAATGTAAATGTGGGTAATGTAAATGTGGGTAATGTAAATGAGGAGGAACGAAGGAGAAAAAATGAAAATAATAAAAAAAATGAAAATAATAAAAAAAATTACGAACAACCTAATGGATATAATGACCGTGATGAGTGTAACAACAAAACTTATAATACCTATGAAGGCATTAGTAACAATAAATTAAACAAAATAAGTAATCATACTTTGAATAAAATTATGTTTATCAGCATATTATGTTTTTTGTACAATTATAGCAACATAACAATATTACAGCAAGTTATATTGAAATGTTTAACACTTTTATCTAACTATATAATATATAAAGAAGATTTAAAAAAATATAAACAAATATTTCATTATTACTTTTTGAAATTTATTAAAAAAGATATATCAATAAATAAATTTATAAAAGAAAATAATAAAACGAATTCTAACATAAATAAAATAAATTATTATAAGGATTATATTTTTGAAAAGAAAAATATGGATAATAATTTTTCTGTACCTGTTTTTAATAAACATATGAAAATTAATAAATACAAACATGTAGTATCAGATCATAATTTATATTTTACCACTCAAGACAATCGAAGTGAGGTTATTCCATTATCTCATGGCTTGTTCGTGTGGTCTAATCGCAATAATAAAAGTAGGAGTAATGGTAGGAGTATTGGTAGGAGTATTGGTAGGAGTATTGGTAGGAGTAGTGGTAGGAGTAGTGGTAGGAGTATTGGTAGGAGTAGTGGTAGGAGTAGTGGTAGGAGTAGTCGTAGGAGCAGTGTTAGGAGTAGTCATAGGAGCAGTGTTAGGAGTATTGGTAGGAGTAATGGTAATTTTAAGACGTATTTACGTTTTTTGCGATATAATAATAGTATAATATATAAAAAAAATGAGGATGAATTTTTTTTTTTTAAAAATAACAATAAAAATATAACAAATTATATATATATTTATTTTATTAATATTATTAATAAGTTAAGCAAAAATAATAAAAATAGTAATATAACAGAATGGTTATTTAAAATATTTTATAAAAATAAATATGTACAATTCTTTGATTTATTTTTTCTTTTCGATAGAAATAGAATGTATATGATTTTGAGGGATCCTTTTTTTTTTTTAATTAAAAAAATGAAAGAAAAACGTGATATTACAGAGTGTATTGATAAGTACAATATCACCCAAAGGTGTATCAACAACAACACTCACAAACATAACACTCACAAACATAACACTCAAAAACACAACACTCAAAAACACAACATTAATAACAAAAATAATCCACAAACAGATGAAAAGAAAAAAAGTGATAACAAGGATGATAGTTACCGTAGTGATTACTTTTATATGATCAGACAAGAATTTTTCGAAACTTTTTATTTTTTTCAACCTAATAAAAAATATTACAGAAACGTCAAATTGCTTTTTTATTTCTCTCTTTTTAATTTGTTTAAAAGTCAAAAAATAATAAATTTATTTAGGGAAAAATGCTTATTATTTTTACACATAGTTTGTGACATTTTTTTTCAGAAAAACAAAAAAAAAAAAAAAACAAAGGTTTTTTTTGTTACTACTTCCGGGGAGAAAGAAAAAAATAAAGCACAGAATGAGAACAAAAAACAAAGGGAAAATGATAATAATGAAAAAATAATGGAAGACAAAAAAAAAAAAAATAAAATAAAAAAAAACGACAAGCATGATGATGATGATGATTTAAAAACTACCAACTCTTTAATCTTAAACCTTAAATTGGATAAAAATTTTAATAATAACAAACTTAATGTCGTCGAAAGTGAGGAAAATAGAAAAGACTATAATTTTTTATGTAATAATAAAAACTACCTGAATCGTACAGGTAATAATTCAACATATTCAAACAAAACGTTCATTGATCAATCATTGTCATATAACATATGTACATTATCAAATAATTACTTAGACAACTTAATAGAAATCAGAGACAACAAATCAGAGTCTATTTCAGAGGAAACAACTGAGTCTGATCAAATTACTGACGAATGTTTTTCTTTTCTTTCACCTGTGTCAAGTGGACCTATTAAAAAAAAAATTGCAAAAATTTATAGGGACCTGTACAATTCAGAAAATATAAAAAAAATAAAAAATATAATTATAAACATTGAAAAAAATAAATATGAACAAACTAATTTTTCTTTTTTTTATTTATACAGAATAGGAATTTATTGTATGAATTTTGGTTTTTTTAAGTATAGCTGTAAAATATTTACTCGAATTTTGTTTTTAGTTACTAACAAAGATATAAAATTATGGTGTAAAATTTTGTTAGATTATTCTAAGTTTTTTAATGTAAAAAAAAAAAAAATTATTAAATATAGCGTTAAGACGAAAAAAAAAAAAAATTTATTTGGACCTTTAAAATATTTGAAAAATTCTGAACAGTTAATAAAAAAAATATTTAATTATAAAGAAAATGTTGTTCATTTGGCAATATATTTAAAAATAAAATTAAGTATATATAAAGTTCTTGAGGATTTACTAACCCTTTTAAATGATATAATACATGAAATAAAATTTACTTTAACTTATTTTTTTTATAACGTAGAAAAGATTATTTTTCAGTTAAAAGAAATAATGATACGTTTGTTAATATTTTTAAATTTTAAATATGAATTTTCAAGTACTTCTAAACAATTATTACTTATTGACGTTATTATAGTAAAAACTTTATTTTTAGTATGTATTTTTTTAAAAAATAAAATAATACCCTATTTATTTTTAAATAGTTTTAAAGTGTTGGATACACTTGTTAATAATTGTTCATACCAAAGTGAACCTAAAAATGAGTTTGAAGATGCTCAGATTGCACGTTTATATGATAATAAAAACAAGCAAAATGATTTTTTTATATATGACGACACACATAAGTATGAACAAGACATGTCAAATGAATATATTTGTACAATCGAGTATTTTATACCTTTTTATATACACAAAAACAAACAAAAAGTTTTAATAAAAAATATGTTTAAAAATGAATTAAGATATACAAATAAAAAACCATTTCAAGATGTTTTTATTTTTATAATGAAATTATGGAAAAAAGGAACAAATCAATTGTTTTTTTATGAACATATTCATAATTTAAAAGAAATTTATGATTATTTATTTAAAGACGCTATAATGAGTAAAACAAAAATATTAACTTTTATTAAAATGTTGTTGATGATTATTTATAAGATTAATTACCCAACTCCTCCTCGGTTTTTATCTACCCGTTGCTTTCCATTCGTTTCAAGCGCGACCTACATTTATAAATCAGTAAGGCCCCTTATTATGCCCGAACTTGTTTTTGTCCACTATGCCCGAGCTTGCTTTTTGTCCACTATGCCCGAACTTGTTTTTGTCCACTATATCCGAACTTAATATTTTTTTTTTTTTTTTATTTTACAGAAAAACATAAACAATTTTCCAAAAGTGGAGTCTTTCAAGTGTGTTGGCTATCTGACCAATGCGAAGGTAAATATATATTGTATAAAGTAACCACACACAAAAGTACAAACGTATGTATTTATACCCATGTCTGATGCTCACTCATTTATAATACGTTTACAATACGTTTATATTATATTATATTATATTATATTATATTATATTATATTATATTATATTATATTATATTATATTATATTATATTATATTTTTTTTTTTTTTTTTTTTTGTCCTTTTTTTACAGGATAAAATAATATCAAGTTTTTACTACTGCAATATAAAAATAATTTTTCAAAAAAAAATCATAAGAGAAATTAATGTAAAATGTAAAGGTATAAATGTAACATATACTATTCATTTAAAAATAGATGATTGTAATTTTAAATATCTTACGATGTATTTAACCCCCCTTGATAAAAATAAAAACTTACTTGGATTAGCAAAAAAAACAATTTTTATACATAAATACGTTTAATTGGAATGAGAGTTTTTTTTTTTAAATACTACATATACATGATGTATAGTATAGCTATTTTTTACTCACTAGGAAAAGTTTACACACGTATGTAACTATATATAGAACATATAGCCACAACATATTATAAATTTAATCTTTTGTCATAAAAAAAAAAAAATAAATAAATAATAAAAAAAAAAAATATGATAATATTTATAACTTTGTTTTATAAGTGCGTCAACATTATGTCATATACACATGCATGTATTTGTGCCTATACATATACATACATAAAATTTATGTTTGTGTTTGTGCATATATGTGGTTAAACATAGTTTTACACTAATCGTGCAAATTACGATTGTGTGTTGTTTTACATCTTTAGATTTTCCTACGCATATTTTTCATTCCATTCCATTCCATCCATTTTATTTATTTTATTTTTTTTGTATGTATAAAATGTTTTTAAGTTAGACTTAGACCCAAAGCTTTAGTTTGTGTTATATTGTCGCTATTTTAAAAAAGTTTTCATTTTTTTTACCTAATTTGTTCATTTTTTTTACCTAACTTGTTCATTTTTTTTACCTAACTTGTTCATTTTTTTACTTTATTTTCTCATTTATTTTTTATGGTATATTATTACCACACAACATGAATGTAACACCGTCGTAGATAAAACCAGTTACGTGTGTATATACATGTAGCCCAACCTAATATTGTTCTCTTTTTTTTTTTTTTTTTCCCTATAATACCGCTTTATACCGTTTTATACCGTTTTATACCGTTTTATACCGTTTTGTTAATTTTATATAAGCATAAATATATAATTTTTAAATATAATTAAAAAAAAAATTAAATGCCAAACATATTACTTGAAAGATAATCTATACGGTGATATATTTTATGGATGACACATTTTATAGATGTTATATTTTATGTGTTACTTCACTCTTATTATTACATTAGTGAAGTTTTAAAAAAAAAGTACTAATTTTAAAAATCATTTTTTTGTTTTTTTTGTTTTTTTTTTTTTTGTTTTACAGTTGTTAAAATATATATATATATATATACATAAGGAAGAGTATATGTACACGTATACCTCAAACATAAACATACAAACCTCAGCCACCATTTTACTCACTCAGTTAGTCCTAAAAGTGAGCAATAAATATCTACCGACTTTCAACCGTTTTATACACTTATTTGTATGTTAATATAGCATATATGTGTATACAAACATACACATACGTACGTGTTTGTAAAGTTATATATTTTTTTATAAACGTTTTAGAAAAGTTGCAAATTAAATTTATAAATGTGTATAAAAAAAAAAGAAATAATAAAGTAATAAAATTATAAAGTGATAAAATAATAAAGTAATAAAATTATAAAGTGATAAAATTATGAAGAATAAAATTATGAAGTGATGAAATAACATAAATAAGTGAATAGAATATACATATAAAAATGACACTTGTGATTATGTTTGTAAAGAGGAGGGAGATAAAAACACGCCACCATATATATATATAACATCACAATATCAGTTTTATATTTACATGTATATATATATATACCCAATTATTAATTATAATACGTAATATTAAATTTCAAAATGAGTAAAAAAAAAAAAAAGTTCACATAAAAAAAAAAAAAAATGAACAAAAAATTGATGAATGTAAAAAAAAAAAAAAAAAAAAAAAAAAAAAAAAAAAAAAAAAAAAAAAAAAAAATTTTAAAATTTATTATTTCTTTTTTTTTTATACACATTTATAAATTTAATTTGCAACTTTTCTAAAACGTTTATAAAAAAATATATAACTTTACAAACACGTACGTATGTGTATGTTT